>OZ023246.1:15070429-15226504 GCA_964006365.1 Trididemnum miniatum
AGCATGACCAGCAAATGAAAACACACAGGGCAAACTTACGTTTAAATTGTAAGCAACCAACTTAGGAGTCAAAACCTAATTTGTAACATCATACACAGTACAAAGCAAATAAGTTATACAGGAATAAAAATTCAGCAAGCCATAGGCCTATAGTGTTGTCTTTAAAAAATAATAAGCAAGGCCAGCAGTACAATTTGTTTGATGTTGAGCTTCTGCAGATCCAATATTTGTAAACGTTACAATAAATTTCTGAATTAAAATTTCTTCACCTAGTTTTGGTTTGTTTAGGCTACCGATACTTATGTTGGGTCTTATCTAGAGTAAGCAGGTAAGCCATCCATGTCTTTCATCACCTTATGCAGGCAAGTTAATCTAGACGCAGACGGCTTACTCTAGACAAGACCCACTTATGTTCAACTGTGGAGTAGTTTTGATAGAATCAATCTTGAAATGTTATAGCTGTAAAACTTTTTTGTTTCAACTTTTTAACAACGTTATTGGTCGACAAACTTGAAGCTGTGACTTGGGCATGGCTCATTGTCTCGGTTTAAAGCTTGATGAAAATTAATTTTACTAAAGTACCGGTATCGGTACTATAAACTGTAACACTGCGCCAACCAGTACCAATATTCTATCCAGTATTTGTACAATGAATCTTAATTTCATTAAGATGATGTTCTTTTATCTGCATTACCAGAGGTGGGCATTTTTTAAAAATTGGTTGAAGCGCAGCGCAACAAAGCGCAAAAGTTCTGTTAAGTCATGAAACGCAACGCAACTAGCGCAACCTAATTTTTAAATTGACTGAAGCGCAACGCAACTATCGCAATCAATTATTTTTTCGCATTAAAGCGCAACGCAACTTCCGCAATCAATAATTTTTTTGCATTAAAGCGCAACGCAACTTTCGCAATGAAAAATTTAATAAAGCGCAACGAGTAGATGTATAAGCAATGCAATTTTTTCTGGAGTTATTTTTATAGGTGCTTTTAACAGCACGCAGTTGGCTACAACGCGACAACGATTTTAATGCAAGTGACTGTAACAGGATTTTGCGTGGTCAATGAACAGGAAAATTAGATAAGAAGCGAAAAAAGATGCGTTGCTGATGATTGCTTTCTTCATCTTCATCCTCTTATCACGAGAAAGCGAAGGAGGCGCTACTTAGGACGAATCCAGACTCGCTTAGGAGTTGCCTTTGTTTCCGAGTTTTCCGGTTCAATTTTGCTTCTGACTTATTTAATTTGCCGCTTGCCAGATTTCACCAATCAGAGATAATCAACGTGAAGCATCTTATCCAAGGACTCAACAACGGAACTAGGTTGGGAGTTGAACCATCAACCTTGCGATCATGGTCGTCGTAAAAACGACGTTCCAAACCACTGCGCCACGTTGCATTGTCGCGTGCCGTTAAAAGCACCTCATCGCGGTAAATCATAATTTGCATATGCAACGAAGTTCTCCACAACAACAAGTAAATACGATTTATTCAACACTCAATGATCTCTTTAAGTACTTGCAATTATTTTAAAAAGCAAAAGACTTTAGTGTACCACATTTCTGATGAGCTGAAAATTTCTGCTACAATAAATTGACCTATAGGCCTATTGTACGCATCAAGAAACAAACTGCTATTCTATTAAAAACAGTTACAAAAAACTGCTTACTCCAGCACATTGCGCTTTAATTAATCCAACAAAGCGCAACGCAGTATTTCATCTTCCGACAGTGCGCAACGCAACAAAGCGCAAGCAACCAGATTCTTTTCAGTTCGCAGCGCAATAATGCGCACACTATTATATATTTTTTCAGTTCGCAACGCAATAAAGCGCAAGAAGGATTTATTTTCCTTGAAGCGCAGCGCAACTTGCGCAATGGCTAAAAATAATTTGTTAAAGCGCTTCGCAACTTTCGCATGTGCAAAAGTTGCGCAACTAGCGCTTTGCGCTTCAAATTGCGGAATGCCCATCTCTGTGCATTACCGATATTTATTTACCGATACCAATATCTCAGACTCCATGGTTTGGTAAGTCTACCTACCGCTAATTCAAACGAGTCATGTCCAGTAACAGCCTCCACATTTTTTCTGTCTCAAAACTTTAACCCAACCTATGACCTTAACCTAACCTATAACCTGACCTTAACCAAATCTAGCTCTAACCGAACCCAATCCTCACTAAATTTAACCCTAACCAAATTTAATCCTAACAAAACTGAACCTGGGGCTGGTACTAGACCTAACCCCTTCGAACCCGTGAGGTATACAATACCGGTACCCCTAAACTAGACCAATTACAACAAAATTCCTGCTTGCTTATATTTTGCGGCTTGATCTCAGTCTCCCAACCTATCATTTTTAAACTAGCTTATTTACCATTATCATACACAGTAGATCTGTCGCATCATGGTACCGTAGTGAATAGACTACCGTACTATGATTATTCAGCGCTTACCAGTTACTGCGTCGTCTTACCGCGTAGACCGCATAGGCATGCAATTTGACGATTGCAAGCCTTCTTACGTAGTTATTCGCGGATTTAGCGCCAATCTACCAATACAACTAGATGCGGGACAAAAAAGCGACTTCGAAAATCTTAATTTCATTAAGATGATGTTTCATTAACATTAAGATGATGTTCATTAAGATGCTGCAACATCAGATTGACTCGTTTGATAGAATCTTCAAGCTCATCTCCGGAAAAGTCACGACTCTTGGCTGTATCTGCTCCTCATTCATTCCATTGGCTAAATGCGCTTCCCATTCCTTCACTTGGTTTAAAAATGGATAACTCTTCTTTCAGAATTGCTTGTGCTCTTGGTTTGGGTTCACCCTTGTGCCATCATCACCAATGCATTTGTTGCACTTGGGTGGATTCCAGTGGAGTGCATGGCCTCAGTTGTAAGAAGAGCGCAGGAAGATTCTCCAGACACACGCATGTCAACAATTTGATTAAAAGAGCACTGGAGTCTGCCCAGTGGCGTACGCAGGGGGGGGCTCCTATGCGCGCGCCCCCCCCCCCCCTTTGGAAAAATCAGAAACTGAACTAATTTATGAAGATCATTTGTCAAGAGCATCATATTTGCAACCATCAAATAAAACTCCAAAAGTAGGCTATGCAACAGGGTGAATTTCCCCATCCAGAGGAAATTTTGTATTTGCAAGGGGAAATTCTATTTTAGGGTTTGTGTACGAATTACGAATATTTTAAGCTTCTTATACCGCAGTTGCGTCCAATCCTTTGTTTATTAATTTTTTGCGAAAAACTATTAATGCAGTCGTTCATATCCAAGATCATTCACTAGTCACTAGATTTAGGCTACGTTTACATGAGACTTCATTTCGCCCGAAACGAAAAAAACACATTTCGGTAAGGTCTGCAAACAATGGATGACTTGTGTTCACACGAGCGCACCGAAATGAAATCTTTTTTTTTCCGATTTTCATTTCTGTCTTCAGGACAGAAATGAAAATTCGTTTCGGGGGTGTGTAAAGCGTATGAACGCAAGCGACATGGAAGTAATCCGAAAGGAAAGTATGTCAGCAATATAAAGACTATTACTAGTTATCATGATGCAGTAATGTGTGTAGGCTAGTAAGAAGGAGGTGACGTAGGCTATCTACATTATGCTGTGGCGTAACTATTAGGCAAGTTCATAGTCTAGTGTAAGCTATTAAAAGCTTATTGGGATTGCGCTTAACACCTAGCTGTTCATCACTTTTGCTGGCTGCTTGAGGGTAGACTACAAGTGCACTGTCTGTAGTAGTTTATTGGTAAGGGTTTAGGGAAACCTTGGTTAGAGCGTGTGCAAATGAAGCGCTATAGATTTTCAACGTCAGGTGTTTAGTGACTAGTACTGTCACCTTGAGTTGATAGTCAGGCAACAGGTTAATTCACTCTCGTTAAGCAACTGGTTACCAGTATGTTATGAAATGATAAACTCAGCAAGCATATTCATGATTTCTTCTTCTTGATTGCGAAATTTTAAAAACAATTTCACCATTAATTGCGCGTGCAATTGATGCAAAGCCAAATAAGCTAACATCATGCACGGTACAAGCGCTAGCAATTCTACGTCTAATCAAAACTGAAAATGATGACATCATAATCAAAACTGAAATGATGACATCATAGAAGCAGACCGCAGTATTTATAGTTCCGTTGCTTTCGGGGTGAAATGAAACACAAGGAAAAATCCCGCGCAAACCGGTTCAAACCAGTATTTTCATTTCGCCTTGTTTTCATTCCGGGCCTCATGTAAACGTAGCCTTAGTCAAACACAGATTTTGCGCTTTTTGTGTAACAAAAATTATTTTTAATGGCAATATAACATTTGCTATTCTTCTTAAAAAACTTATTTTAATCAAATTAACAAGAAATAAATTGCCAGATTTAACTTAGCGCTTGACCTTTAAAATGAAGAGAACAATCACTGATTTTTTTTGTCTGCAACCTAAAAAAAAGACAGCCCAACCCGCTCAGTCTTCGACAGCTGCCCAACCCGCTCAATCTTCGACAGTTGCAACGCAGCAACCAACAACATCAACCAGTGCTGCACCAGTGGAACCAACCCATATTGAGAATGACAGCCCGAGTTATGACGTTGGTGCTGTCGAGTGGTCGAAGATGTCTGACATGGAAAAAGTGTGCTTTCTTACGAAGCCGTGGTGTCCGCCTACAGGTTTTCAATGGCCATACACCGAACGCAAAGACCGGGGCAATATTAGACAAAGATATCTTGGTCCTCAACATTTTGCCGGAAAATACGACATGTTTTCGTACTCCTTGTCCAAAAAGGGGATTTTTTGCCGTCCCTGCGCCATTTTTGCGCCCGACGAAGTTGGAGGAGTGAGGCTTAACCGCATGGTGAAAACCCCATTACAAAAATATGACCATTTGACTGGAAGTAATGGGTATTTGACAGAGCATCTCTCAAAGAAGTTTCATGAAGATAGCTTGTCGAAGGCGAATGCTTTTGTAGCCCTTGTTCAAAGCAATGCAGGAGATGTTGAACAACAAGCAAATATAGGAGCTGCAAAGAAACGTGAAAAGAACCGAAGGGCACTTGAACGCATCGTTTCTTCAATCGAGTTTTTGGGGCGATTGGGCCTTGCTTTGCGAGGACATCGTGACTCTGGTGACTTACTGATGCCTCAATCAAATTCATCAGAGATAGATTACACGCAAGGAAATTTTCGAGCAACTTTGCAATTCATGGCATCTTGCAACGATAAAGTTATTTACGAGCATATTAGCACCGCTGGGAGAAATTCCACCTACATCTCACCCAGGATACAAAACGATCTTTTAGAAGCTATTGGTGTATTTTTTCAAAAGCGTATTGTCCACGAAGTTAAAGAAGCACGATTTTTTTCCCTGCTTGCTGATGAAACGACGGACGTATCGATTAAAGAGCAATTGACTATTTGTCTTAGATACGTGAGAGATGACAGTATCTGCGAGCGCTTTTTTGCATTTCGGGAAGCTACCGATTTGACTGGAGGAGGGCTAGCGGCACAGCTTTTAGCAACATTGACGGATGCCGGTATACCTGTTAGCGGCATGGTAGGTCAGGGTTACGATGGAGCTGCAGCCATGTCTGGCCACAAAAGTGGCGTACAAAAGCACATCCGTGAAAGATGTCCCGCAGCAATGTACGTGCATTGCATATCACATTGTTTGAATCTTTGCTTGATGAAGGCAGGTCAGGTGACCGGCATAAAAAAAGCAGTTACCCTGATGCATGAAATTGCCGTATTCTACCATGATTCGAACAAGCGGACCAAAAATCTTCCAAGAAGCCATCGAACAGAAATGTAAGGAGTCCGGAAGAAGTCGTCTAAAGAATCACTGCGCTACTCGATGGGTTGAAAAACAAGAGGCAGTGCGTGTCTTCAAACAACTTTTGCCAGCTCTTTGGATGTCTTTAGATGACATTGCGTCATGGCCTGGTAATGCAAGCGGTAAAGCATCGTTGTTTACTTCATCTCTAAACGGTGAATTTGCTGTGGCTCTTCACATTCTCACGTCAGTTTTGGAAGTCACCAAACCCCTTTCTGTACGATTACAAGAAGTGGCTCAAGATATTCACCACGCATGCGAGAGTGTTCGTGACTGCATTACCACATTACAACAAATGCGCACTGACGAGACGTTCAAGAAGATTTTCGAAGTAGCAGAGGAGCAGCACGGAGAAAGAATAGAGATGTCAAGAATAAACGCTCGTCAAACCAACCGTGAAAACCATCCGGCTCAAAACGCTGAGGAATACTATCGACGATCGATGTACTTTCCGTACTTAGACGTCTGTTTGGAGCAACTGCGCGAAAGATTTACCTCGCAGTCTGTGATTGCATATGCCCTAAAGGCGGCTGCACACAGGCTAGCGATTGCGACTGCGATTGGAAATCCCCAAGGTTCAAACGACCTGCGTCTACGATTTCAGCGGCAAAATCAAGCAACTATGCACACTGCGCGCGAGCGCTTGCGTTGCGACCGCTGCGATCTGCTGCGACTGTTGTGATAGCAACGACGCCGCGTCGAAATGAATGCTATTACATCTGGGAAAAATGAGCTTGGCTTGGATTTATGTTTCAACAACTTTTGCGTCAAGCGCCAGGCTAGGCAATAACAAAAATGCAAACTTTCGTCTTCTGTGTTCAACAAAAACTAAGGTAGAAAATCAAGTAGTACTGTTATGTATGATGCTTCTGGTTACCGCCGTGCAGCTTAAAAAATTTTGCTGCTGTAGCCCTGTTCAAAAACAGGTAGTGTTCCGATGGATATTTTGTAAACGTATGTATCTCGTCTTTATGATGTAATCTTATTTTAAAATTACCTTTCCGCCGCTTTCTATGTTTTGATGATTAATTTACGATCACAACGCTTTTACTGTACGGTTTGACTCCCACCCGTGGTTTGACAAATTGCAGTTCTAGCTTTGAAGCTTTTATTTGGCCGTTGGTAAAAGCTTTGCTTACTTATTTAGCAACAGGTCGAGTTAAAATGTAGAGCTTGCTGATAACAAATTAATATCTAGAGTTTTTCTTTCGATGATTTGCTTTTGAACCTCTTACAAAATTGGAAGAGTAGCGAAATAAGCTAATTTGCTAAACCTATTTTGTTTAAAGTTTAGATAACATATTTTAACTTTTAAAACTACCTATACTAGACTAGACTGCCAGCATACTCTGCTAAGAGCTAAAATTAAAAAAGATCAGGCGGAAAACTGAACATAAAATTAGGTTCTTTTGCAAACGTGGCCTACAGCCTATTGTACCTACTGCTTTCACAACCTACTTTGCTTGCGATTCCTACGACAAAGTAGAAAATTTTCTACTTCGTCGCAGGAATCGTAGAACGCACTTCTTTTCACTTGCGATGACCGCACTCGCTTCAGTCGCATTCTGTGTGCGCAGTTAGCGCGATTGGTCGCTGGAATCGCATCGCACGAGTCGCACGATTTTTGCGTAAGAAAATCGCAGCTGTGTGCATTGGCAGTCGCAGCAGTTGACGCAAACGTGATCGCAATGGTCGTGGCGCATCGCAACGAGCTCTGTGTGCAGCCGCCTTAAGTAGCTTGCTGCCTTCGTTCGTTAGTGAAGCCGATGCGAGAAGCCTCAGAGCCTCCGTTCAGGCGTACGATTGTTTTATTGAAGGAGGGAGTGATGGCTTCGAGGCTGAATTAATGCGGTGGCAAGCTTACTGGGCACGTCAACCTGCCGAACAACGTTCAGGGAAGGTCCTTGATGCTCTCAAAGTAGCAAGAAAATTAAAGGTGTATCCCATAATAGAAACTCTGCTTCACATCTTCGCAACACTGCCTGTCACAACCGCATCTGGTGAACGATCATTCAGTGCCCTCAAACTGATCAAGACCTATTTGCGGTCAAGAATGAAAGAAGATCGTCTCTACTCCTTGGCGCATTTATATATAAACAGAGACATTAATCTCGACCATGACCAAGTCATCGATCAATTTGCGAAAAGCAATCGACGGTTAAATTTAAAATAACTTGGTTTCTTTTCTTGATTGAGTGACTTCGTTCTTATGATGGCTATCTCCTTTCTGAAACTGCTATCGATTCGTCTTAGGCTTGTATTCTTTTCTTTTTGCGGTACAAATTAGTTTTCTATTTTATTTTCGTTTTTGCAGCACCGACCTAGCTTAACAAATTCCAGACAAACCTGGTTTCAGAACGCCTTAAAAACATGTACATGAGAGCGTAATTTTATACTATTTTCAGGGACAAGTCTTCCAAATCTTGAGTAGGATAAGAGTAGGTTTGACACTAATTCAAAAAATAGGAATTCCTAATTATCGCGTCGCTCGCGCCCCCCCCTTAAAAAAATTCTGCGTACGCCACTGAGTCTGCCCATGTTCCTACTATTTTGGAACCGCAAGGTGTATCGCGCACAGATGGGAAAAGACCAGATGGAATGACCATTTTTCCTTGGAAAATTGGAAAGTGCATGGATGGGACTTTACGTGCAGCGACACCTTTGCCCCAAGTCACCTTGAAGTTTCAGCCAATCTTTCTGGAAAAGTAGCGGAACGTGCAGAGCAGGCCAAGCTAACAAAGTATGCTCAGCTTGCTCATGATTTTGAGATAATACCTGTTTGTGTCGAAACATTGGGTCCATGGGGTCCAAATGGGTTAAAATTTGTTCAAGAGGTTGGCAGGAGGATATCTGTGGAGTCTGGCGAACCCAGATCTACTGAGTTCCTGATGCAAGCTATTGGAATGGCAGTGCAGAGAGGAAATGCTGCTAGTGTTTTGGGAACTGTGTGCAAGGGTCAACATCTGGAAGAGTTATATTATTTATAATGTGTCTTCTTTATTGGTTTGTTTTAGTGAGGTGCATAATATTATTTTGTTTAATAAGGAATGGAGTTTTGCCTTTAACTAACCATATTTTTCTTTGCTTTACATGAACTTAATTACTTTACCTTAAACTGTTAATGCGGATTAATTGTTTAAATTATACTGCTGTGCTTGAAATATTGAAATCCATAACTGATGATTCTCCAATTCGATCTTCAATACGAAATTGTTGTTGGAACATCTACATTGATGAAATTTGCTGGGTTACTGGTATTTTGTCTGGTTAAATTACTGTACTAATTAACTAAAACTATGTTATTGATTTCCCAAAATATTTAATTCTGTCTAAACAAATGAATTCTTACGTATTTTGTAACTGTTTAATGTGCAATATTATTTGTATCAATGGCTTTATGCATTCAAATTTGCAGAAAAAAAAAAAAAAAAAAAAAACTTCGAAAATTGCATGCCTATGCGGTCGTCCACGGTGATACGCGTCTACTTTTAAGTGTTGCCATTTATAATATTCAAAATGGTATGCATATTCAATCCTTTTCTGACACGGAGAAAGTTCTCAAATAAAAAACGAGAAAATTTTTTTAGATATATTATTTCAAAAATATTATCATTAATTTTCTTTGGTTGAATGGCAATCGGCAAGGCATACAATGCATGCCTTGCATGCATGGAAAATACGCCCCTGAGTCTGGCATATTTTAATCACTTGGCACCGTTGATTTTGTACTTTTTTCCTAAAAGGCAGAGTCAAAGAGGGGGGATGGCCCAATGGCCCCCCTAAATACGCTCATGGGTCTGAGGCTCGATTCCCGGGCCGGTCAAATTGCCACAGTGTTGCCAACGCTAGCTACCGCTGCGACGTGTTTTCGGAAATATGTAGCCCAGGCGCTTAGTCGCGGAGATGGGCCCCTCTACTCGTTACACGCTTCGGCGTAATAACGCGAGTATAATAAAGATTTGATTTTTTTTTCTTGATTGAAAATTTGGGCTAATTTCAGGTTAACTTTCGACTTTTTCTTGTGGAGCATCTGGCAACCCTGCCCGAAAAAAAAAACTTCGGGGATTTTTAAGGCGGAGAGTCGGAGTGGTCGAAGACTATTTGCATTTTTTTGAACGCGACCGTAACCGTAACATTTGTCTTTTTGCTTTGTTTTCTTATCCCTTCACGCTCTCCCCGGTTGTACGAGAGCATGACGAAGTAATAAAACAAACCAACGAGACAAATGCTGCAGGCCCGTAAGAATATCCACTTTGTTTTTTTAATGTATGCTGGCGGGTACTACTAATTAGACAGTGCAGGCACTGTAGGCAGTGCAGGCCAAGCAGTTTATGGTAGTGCAGGTACTGTAAAGTAGACAGTGCAGTTAATTAAGCATTTCGGCACAGTATCATATCACTTCAGCATGTTCTAAAATTTTTATGTAAAATGTAGCTGTCTTACTATACAATTCAACAGTTCAAAGACTAAAAATTTGGTTAAATGTTCAATGAAATTTGCAACTAGGCACAACCAGCGGAGAGTTTAGAAACCTGTTGAATCCTGCCTTAGCACGTCAGTTTCAAAAAAATGCGAATAATCACTGTTTAGTTTAGGATGAGATTCGGTTAAGGTTAGGGTTGTCAGGTTGTAAACGAACTAAACTGCTGAACCCTAACCTGCTCACTGAACCTAATCCTTACCAAACCTAACCCTAATTGAACCTAAGGGCTGATACCAGTACTAGACGTTACCTGGCCTGGTTCAGGGTTTATTCAGTTATGATGAGGTTAAGGTTAGGGTTGTCAGGTTGTAAACGAACTAAACTGCTGAACCCTAACCTGCTCACTGAACCTAATCTTTACCAAACCTAACCCTAATTGAACCTGGGGGCTGATACCAGTACTAGATGTTACCTGGCCTGGTTCAGGGTTTATTCAGTGTTGCAGTTGTGGGTTGGACTAGACTAGCAAGGTCATGATGGTCAGCATTTAGGCAGCAGGCTAGAGCAGTAGAGTGCTTTCAGTGTTTACTGTGACAATCAACAGATTAAACAGATATAGGCTATACATGGATTTTTCTAGTTTTTGGTATTGATGTCATGAGTTCCATGCAACATGCCTGGTTATCATTTGTTAACCCACCTGCTGCAGCAGCGTATTATCGATACAAGAGTGAAAAGTCACGTGGTGAAGTGTTGGGAACTTCAGGTGGATCTATTGAAGTAAAGGTATTTCAATTAATTTTGTTACTCTAAGAAGCAAATAGACTATAACAGCATAAACATGTAAATCTGAAATAGTTTGTAGATAAATGCCACTTTCCATAAAGTCTTCCAATATGATAATGGCCACATGCTTAGGCTCAACAGAATTTCTTCAAAATTCACTTTATCTGACCTTGACATAACTGCTGAAAAAGTCTCTCAAGCTATGCACCGACTCCCTAATAAGCTTTCTCGATCCCCTGATGGCATTCCAGCTTTCTTCTGGAAAAGATCTTATTTTCCTATTCTCCAAGTTATTCTTTTTCTCTTCAATCTCTCTTTTGCCCAAGGTATTATTCCCCATCAATGGAAGTCTGCCATTGTTGTTCCTATCTTTAAAAAAGGATCCAGGTATTCTCCTACAAACTATCGCCCTATTTCTTTAACTTGTGTGCTTTGTCGCGTTTTTGAATATATTATGTCTGAATCTCTGTTACACCACTTCATGAGTCACAATCTTCTTAGTCCTTACCAATTTGGATTTCTGCCTGGTCGCTCTTCTTGTTCTCAACTTCTCAGTGCTATCAACCATTGGTTTGCTTCTTTCGATGATCGTAAATCTATTCACATTGTTTACACCGATATTGCTAAAGCCTTTGACACTGTAAGCCATACCAAACTTCTTTCTGTCCTTTCTTCCATGGGTATCTCCGGTAAAGTTCTAAGCTGGATCAAATGTTTTCTCTATGACCGCATTCAGTGTGTTTGTGTCAACAATCATTTTTCATCCTACTTACCTGTCCTTAGTGGAGTTCCCCAAGGCAGCACACTTGGTCCTTTGCTGTTTGTTGCTTATATTGATGAAGGTGTTAAAATATCGAACTTAGAAGGCACTAGTAATGGTATGTATCTTTATGCTGACGATGCTAAACTCTTTAGCAATAATATTGACAACCTGCAATCAGCATTAAATAGACTTTCTGCTTGGCTATGTTCTCTTCAACTAAACCTTGCTCCTGCTAAGTGTGAGCATTTGCATATTTCTCGCTCCAATAATTCTTTGGACCATGAGTTTCAAGTTTGTTCTCACAGTATTAAAACTGTCAAAACTGTGAAAGATCTCAGTGTTCTTATTTCCTATAATCTTAAATGGTCTTAACATATCCATCACATTCATTCTACTGCTTCTGTGTGTGCTTATCAGATCTTGCGTGCTTTTTCTTCTAAAAATGTTTGGACCCTACTTAAAGCTTTTATTACTTATGTTCACCCCAAATTGGAATATAATTCCCCAGTTTGGAATCCATATCTTAAAAAAGACACACTTCTTCTGGAATCTGTACAAAAAAAGTTTACCCGTAATGTGTTTTTATGCTGCAGTATTCCATTTCGCTCATATGCTGATCGACTAGATAAATTAGGAATTAAGTCTTTGGAGTATCGTAGATTACAATTTGATATTATTCTTATGTTTAAAATTTATCACAAGCTTTCTGACTTACAATTTGACAATTATTTTGAACACTGTGATAGAAAGTATAACTTCCGTTCTCATAACTTTCAAATTAAATCCAAACTTTGCACCAATACTGAACAATTTCGTAATTTCTTTTTCATTCGTATTATTAATGTTTGGAATAAACTACCTCAAGACTTAGTTTCTGCACCCAATATTGTTATATTCAGAAACCGTTTGAAAAACTTTAACCTTTATTCTATTGCTTCTCTTACTTTTTGAATTATTTTTGTTGCACAGTTGCTGCTTTTCTTTATTTATATTTTGCTATTCTTTACAGTGATTTATAGTTTACTTTATTTATTTGTAGTTGTATTTTGTTGTGTTATTTTTCTTCACTTGTAAGTGTGCTTTGGCTTGTGACCACGCACCATTGTGTTGTATCTTAAATTAAATTAATTAAATAAACAAGTTGAGTGAGTCAAGTTCTTGCAAAAAGTGTTTAATGATTAGCCTACTACAAAAGTTTGACTTGTTGCTGTGTTGCCAATACTTCATTCAATTATTTAACTTTGAACAAACTTGCACACTACTATCACTATACTGTGTTTCACGAAAAAAAAAAGATTATCAGGTGACCTACCGTTATGTTTGAGTGCTGGTATCAAGCAGGAAATTCTGTGATCATCCTTGTTTGAATCATTGGTTTGACCTGACACAAAATCAAGCCTTAGTTTAGTCAGGACTGCTCCAGAGTCAATGCTTTAGCCAAGGGGTTGGCAAACATTTTATACAACTGGGCAAGCTCTACACATATACGGTACCGGTAGTGAGCAAACCACAATATTTTCTGCTGGGATGTTCATTCCAGAATACCAAGTCCATCAAAACTGGTTTCAAATTATGGAATCAAAATAGTTAAAATTTGTCAAGATACGCTGCTTCAGCATTGTTTGTATATAACGTCAGTGCATGCACATTTCTCATGCTGTAACAACAAATACGCTCATCCAAAAGCGGTTGCACAGTGCACGCATGGTCGCATGCTGCCCTGTAATTGTTGGGAATAAATTTTAGCAGATGAGATGGTCATAGTTGCAACGCAATCTGTTTGGTGTTTTATTTAGGCTATGCATTTTGGTTTTGTTCACATTTTATGGTAGTACTCATTTGTTTGGGGTCCTGCTTAAACCGGTGGGAGCTCATGGACCTCCCTCGCAAGTAAGTTGGGAGCACAAGGACCGCTAGGGGCGCAAGTGAGTTATTACTCAGTACTAAAGGCCTTAACCCCAACCAAACCCTAACCTTTAGTAATAACTCGCTAGCGCCCCTAGCAGTCCTTGTGCTACTCGCTCACTTGCGAGCAGTGTTCCCTTTAGGATTTTGACTAGTACGAATTTGCCCAAATGATAAATTCATTGAAATTTTTGCCCAAAGATTTCACTACTTTGAGAACCTCTTTTACAATTTTTTGTATTAAATTTGCTTTTCCAAGGTACAAGCTACAGTCTTGCATTAAAATACTCAAGTTTCTTGTTTAAGTTTTTCAGTTTTGCATTTTATAATATTAGTTTCTGGTTCAAAATCAGTAAAATTTGCCCAAAAATTTCGCATTTTTCTCAAAAATCTCACTCTAGAGGGAACACTGCTTGCGAGGGTGGTCCTTGTGCGCTTGCAGGGTTTAGCAATACTGTTTGTTTGCAAGTTATATTTTGAATAGTATTTTCATTGTGATTTTTTTTTTGTTGCTTTTACTTTTTTAACCCTCTCTGTGTAGTTTTGGTTTATCTCAGCGTTGCAGTTTTACAAAACAAGGCAGTGAACTTAGAAATGTATAACGTCAGTCAGCCTAATATAGCGATTAAACCTAGCTCCGTAGGCTAAGCCAAGCATGTGCAACCTTTGTTATTGGTGGGCCAAGTGTGAAATATTACCCTGTGCTGTGCGCCGCATCGATTTGTTGCATGCGGCCCATTTTTTGGATCCATGTTTTGGCAAATCAAGAAAACGGCTTTGGACAACAAAATATTTCACGAACCAATTGTCACCAAAGGTTCGCCTTTCGTACATAAAATTGTCGTGCGGATGCACATGCAGCTCAGATGGCCGAGTTGTATAGAGTCATTAGTCATTAGTAATTTATTGGCGGAAAGAAAAAAACACACAGAAGTAAAATGCAAACACAAACATAACCGATATAATTTGTCTTGACCGCAGGGAGACAGCGAATTGACCTTACGGTCATCTAGAGTCAGCTGCCACCCTGAATGTATCTTGAGCTGTAGAGCGTTTGTATCTTGAGCTGTAGACTCGAGTTTGATTACGAGTCGGGTCAAACCAATGACATTAAAATTGGTATCCACAGCTTACCTGCTTGATGCTTAGCGTTAAAGGATCAGTTTGGAGAACAAGCCAGCAAGTTTACTTGTTGTGCCGTTGGGAAAGCACTTAGCGGGATTTCCCCATCTTGGTGTGGTAAACAGATGGCTGGCAACTCCTCAGCGAGCTCGTATAGCGCTTTGATCGCTTTCTCGTGATAGGAGGATAAATATGCTACTAATACAAATAAATAAATAAAATACAGTAATTTGTAATTATTTTGTGCTAAAATTCGATATTCCTGAAAGATTCTGGAATTATTTATTTATGAAATACGACACTATGGTGTTGGGTTTATACCTGGACACCCTTGCAAGTGAAGAAGGAAACCATTTGACAGGAAAAAAAAAAATATGGCAATACTGAAACTTAAAATGCAAACAAGCAAATCCTGTGTATATAAATCAAATTTGTTCAAACGTTTCTTGAAAGCACTCAAAGTAGTAGAATTAACAACAGACTCAGGTAACAAATTCCAAACTGAAATGATTTGATAAAATTCGAAATTATTCTAGAATATGAGAATATTCTGAAATGAACATCCCTAACTTACTGCCTATAAACACAACACACATTATTATAATATAATGAGATTTTGTGTCCATTTCTTATTTGTTATCAAACACATTGAAAGCTCAGTGCCAGTACATTGATTTATTTAACGATAGAATGTTCAGTCCTCTTCATTTTCTTGACATTGCAATGTGAAAGCCAAATGTGAATTCTTACCCTAAAATTAAACTGATATCGACTTGTAAATGACATAAGCAATGATAAATGTGTGCTTTCACTTAAGACTGCTTACTACAATATAAACTCAGTCAGACAGACATTGTTAAGACAAAAACCCATAAGCAGATAATAATTAATTCATCAATTTTTTTTACATTGAAATTTGAAAGTGAGGTGGTTTGAGAGCGGCAAAAAATTTTGCGAAGCTGCAGTATGCTGATCCCTGCTTGAGGGCTCTAGCCGCTGGACCATTTGGTTTGTGCAATGTGGGTAGCCTATGTAAGTTTATGGTGCAATTTCATTATTTCAAAAACAAGATGATTTATAAGTTATTTATTTAATGGGCTAATTCATGGTCCTAATTGACTACTAAAACTCAGGTTAATGAGCCATTTGCAATAGGTCAATGATTATCACGGTTCAAACCCAATCAGAATAACGGTCTCTATGGTGAGGAGTGATGGAAGTGATCATTTTCATCAAATGCGGATTGGAAGTACAAACTCATCAGAAGTTGAAGTCGATCAACAAACTATGCAGGCCAGGTACTACATAACATCTGATGTCTTGACGTAGCTATATGCAAGCGATTTGGCTCCTTCAGTATCAGATTACGGTGGTCGAGTGGTTAAGGCCGTGTCTCTTGTAAAGACTCGTTTCAATGTCTGAGCTTGTGAATTGCCTCTGGTCAGAGCAGGTGTGGGTTCGAATCCCACTTGTAATGAAATGTTAAAGACAAATCTACCAAAAATTTCCGAGGTGATTGGTCAAGCTCAAACATTTTGACCTCAAAATAGTGGTTCCTATTCCAATAAAAATCTTTCAATTATTGAGTATTATATTATTCAGTAACTGATTGCAAATATTTTATTGTTACAATTATTGCTTTCACCAACTTTGAGAACTTGCACTTACGAAGTGCAACCAACTTTTCACAGTTCGCAATGCGAGCTAGATTTTTTTTCAGTTTCCATGCAATAAAACGCAAGCAGCATTCACTTTTTGGTGCAATGACTAAAATAGAAATGTTAAAGATCTTCGCAGGTTTTGCATGTGGAACTTGCTTAAGTTGTGCTTTGTGCTGTAAATTGAAAAATGCTTTTCTCTGGTACCGATCATAATGAGCTTTGTGATAAATAGCTTGCTCCGGCCTAATATTTATTGTCAAATCATTTGTACCGATTTCAATTTTTGAAATTGCAGATTTAAAAACTTGCGTGTAGTCAAGGCACGAGCTTCTGATGTGTGTAAAATACTTTCGCAGCGTGAAAGCCAAATGTCTTCTGCTTTGTTAGACGGTAAGATTTTTTGTTTATTACTCAAGATTTTAGCTGGTGCGAAATTACCCAAGTAAAAATTTTTATTGAAATTTTGGCTAAGGTTTTTTGAGGCTTTTAGATTGGACTTTTGGCATACCGATAGTTGAGGACTCTTTCAGATACATGATTATCCAAACCTACAATTTTCTCTTTAAGTTTGGCACTTACAGAAGGATATTTGGTGGTTTGTAGCAGGACTTATAATTCGTTGGAAGCTTAGGAAATTTTAGATAGGTTAGGGTACGTTATGTTGGTGTGATGATGCTACAAAAAGGTAAAATTGGGTCTGCAGCTGCAATTCAGTAGGTTACCTTGTGAGACCTGTGTTTGGGCTACCGATACCTCAGTTGGGTTAGATCTTATATTTGTTTATCTGCTTGTTCCTTGTTGGGAGAAGTTTCTTCTGTTTGTAAAAGTTGATGCTATCAATGAAAGCTACCGAAAGTTTTGGACCATGTAGCACAAAATTTTTCTAACAATGATTGTGTGCCTTTGTAGTCCATTACACTTTATCTAAGGACTAGGATTGTTCGTTTTTAAGCCTAGCTCGATATTTAATAAGCAGAAAGTGATGCTTGCTTCGTAATAATACTGCTCTTGAATCTTGATGTATGAACGAAGAAGCGTTGAAGGAGATTGATAGACAGTCCACCTTGTGGCCTGATGCATCTTATGGTCTGAAATATATGGTAGCTCAATACTTAACATTCTTAAGGGATTTTATGGATTATTCACATTCGGTCTAATGTTTATCAATTCTAGTAGGCACTCTGAAACAAAAATGTGTAAGTCATCGGTAGCCCACAGTTTCTTTTTTTTTATCTCAAAATTTGGATCTCCGAGGGAACAATGAGTGAGACGAAAATTTGCGTAGACTAGACTTTAAGATTGCACAGCTAGTTGTAACTCATTTGTCTTTGTGCCTTATTGTCTCCAATCATACGTCTGAGTCGAAATGTAAAAGTGCACCATCATTTGATCAAGTTAAGTGCTTAGCTTTATTAAACTCGAACGTTAATGTTCATTTTTGGTGCTTTTAAAAACTGCATAGAAATATACAGATTTTCTTGGAATATATTATGCGTAATAGTCCTATGTGTTTGGTTTGCAGAAAGTGCCCTAGCAAACTTGGAAAAGAGAGCCAGAAAACTTTTAAAGCAAGAACCACACGGTTGCTTGAAATTTACAGCCTATGATGTAATTGTTGGTGTATATCGTAAATTAGCTGAAAAAACTTCTGATGTGGTTCATGACACAAGTAAAGGTTAGTTTTTGACATATTAGATTAGCTCTGTTGATTTTCACGATTAAAAGATGAAGTTGTAGCTTGTTGCTGAGTTTGATGATATTTATGATAAGCTTTGTCTTGCATGATCGTCGTCACTTACATGACTTATGCAAACAATAGGCAGGGTTCCCACCTGACCACACCAAAAAATAAGCATGCTGCAGTTAGGTTACCAAAAAGTCAATAGCTCTTTATTGTGAATCCACTAAAGACCGGTGAAGATTAAAAAAAAAAGGTCTTCACGTCAACAAAGTCCTGTTTTTCCACCGAAAATTGGTTAAGACTAAAAAAAAAAAGGTCTTCACGTCAACAAAGTCCTGTTTTTCCACTAAAAATTGGTGAAGACCAAAAAAAAAGATCTTCACATTCGCAGACATTGCTCTTGAAAACAAGCTCAAATCTTAGAAATAAGCACGAAATGGTAATCCTGTATATAGGCCTCCTTCAAATATATTGACTTGAGGCCAAGGCCGAAAATTTTTACTGTGTATTGATACAGTGTATGTTTTTATGACTATTAGCTATACGTTAAATTGCCAGAACGTTTCGTATTGCCCAAATGTTACCATTTATCATTGCTTGGCGATTTTTTTTGAAGTTTAAACCACAGTGGCTGTATTTGAGTTTTGCACAATTGTTTCAGAGAAGAGAAAAGCATCTGAGGCAAAACGAAAAACAAATCCACAAATTTTACCACCCACCGCACAAGATAGTAAGAAAGTTTTGGTATTTAATCAAAATGACAGTCATTATTTCTGGATTATTTTGACGCTCCTAGTAAAATTAAGGTTTTATTATGTATACAACTTTGGTAGAGAGGAAATCTTCCAAATTCATTGCAAATTTGCGTTGTGTTTTCGTAAAAATAGTACTTACACTCCGATTTAAATCATGTTTTAAAAAGCGTGGTCGGCCCTCGCAATTTGATTGTTCTTACTTCATTATTTTTGTGAAACATTAGATTTTGTCATAACCCCTGCTCTTTTAGTTTTCCGCTTATATTAATTTGCCCTGCTTTCACTTTTCCATTTCTAATCATGCTCTGATGAAGGACAGTCGATTTGTCCGAAAATGTTCAGCTTATTTTTCCGTATGTTATTTTGTAAAATGCGTATAAATAAATAATGTTAAATGTTCTCCGATTATTAGCTGTTGCTACCAATTGGATATTGTGTATACAGTAGGCGTCGCTTTAATAGTTCAGCGTCATTTAAATTTGGGCCTGGTTTACTTCATTTGCATGTGTAGTAAAATGTTTGTTTCTCTACGTAAGCCCAAAACTCTGTTTAAGCAGCACATTTTCGAAGCAATTCCGTAGAGCGCAACTACATGGCGCATGATAATTTTAATACGAAATTTGTTTCTTCACACCTTAGACGTGAGCGGCAAGCTACGTCTCTGATGTGCTGTTACATTACGAGCTCCATTGTTTTTTATCTCTTGTAAAGTCGAGTGTGCGACTATTTGTGGTCGGACAACTGTTTGTTCAAACACCTAACTCTGGCCTTAACCTGAAAACTAACCACTTGGTTTGAACCTAGCCCGACCCTAACCCAGAAACCCTGTATTAACGCCTGGTTGTTTTGTCGAAAATTGTAGTGTGTTGTGATTTAATTGTAGCGAAAAGCCAAATTTTGTAACTAGCAAAGATTTGAAACTTAAGTTATGACGCTGAATGCCTTTTTGGTAAAACCAAATTAACTGCTTAGCCTTAAAGAAATTGTTTGTAATGTTGTTACATACAAAAAGTACTGTGCCGTTCAGTCATCCATATGTTCTGGAATGAGAAAACGCTAGGTCCGCTGTATGAGCTCAGGTTCGAAAATTCCAAAATCGAAGATGGGCTTATAACGTCACGCCTACTGCATGTGCTATTGTTTTTTCTTAAGTGTGAGCGACTCGCTCTATTTGCAAATCTAATGTTTGACGGGGCCTCTACGGAGGGAATACTGCTTGGCTCTCCCTGAAATTTAACTTGTTATTTTTTTTGGGGGGGGTGTGTGTGGAACAACCTCGCCTAAGAGTTGCCAGTCATCTCGCTGATACTTTTCTAAAGGGGGAATCGTATTTAGTGCCTTTTCCTTTGGCACAACGAGTCAACTTACCAACCTGTTTTTCCTACTGTCCATTTAATGTATCATTTCGAACAGAAGGCTGTAATTACCGATTTTACAGTCGTTGCTTTTAGTCAGCTTGGATTCGAATCCCAAGTTTGATGCTCCAAAAGCAGATGCTCTGGTGATTTAACCATTGATTGGTTTTATAGTTATGATGTTAGGAGGCCCAGCTGCAATTATTGCATTTGTGAGGATTTTTTTAGTTAATTTTGTGTAAGGTTCGAATCTTTATTACAATGTACAAGTTTTGGGTAATTGTTTTAGATCACAAGCAACAGGTGGTGTATGACCCAAAGCAAAAGCACCAGATTATTCCGATCGTCACGCAACGTGGTAAGGAAGTTTTTGCATTATTGATTAGGGATGTTTGGAATAATTTTCGGAATTTTTGCAGCTTCTGGCAAAATTTTTTTGTTGAAGATGATTATTAATTGTGTTTAAAACTTAGTAATCATCAATCCAATTACAAAATGCTGTCTTTGTCAGGGTTAGGTGGCAGCATTACTGATATCACTTTCTTTATTTCATTCACCAGTGGCGTTTACAATTTTATTTAAATACAAAATTGCGCTTTCTTCTGTTGTTGTAAGGCATTTCTAAACCCATCGCCATTTTCCTCCTTCGTAACTTGACCAAGCAATCTCCTCTCACTTACTTTATCCATTTGATCCACCATTTCATTCAATCACAATAACATGTTCGCTATATTTTCTTGGTGCTTCTTCCCTGCAAGTATTTTTCTCTAAACCAAATCACTTTTGTTTTTTCTGTTTTGCTAATAATACCCTATTCCCCCAACCTATGTCCTTTTTATGAATGAACAACTGAGGATGTTTTCAAAGTATATTGAGCTGAAAGCTCAACAGTAATTTAGGGAGACTTGAAGTTGACTTACACTTTTCGAGTCCATTCGCGTATCGAACCGGTCACGTAGGATCTGTCACCTGCGCGCGGTACCGCTGGGCCATGTCGCTTGCGCGCGGTAGCATTTTGAAGCTTCTCACTCATACAACATTGCAGATCGAATACAACTCGATTGGATGGTTGCATTGGTTGGCTTTGAGCTTCGACAAAAACCTTTTTTTATACAATATTTTCAACGCCCAATTTAAAGTTTACATACTAATCCAAGTCTTGCTCTGGTTGTAGCTGACTTTGAATTTATTTGTTTCCCAGTTAACAAAATAGACAAAAATATGCAGCTGGACAGCCTGATATACTCATAACCTATCAAAGTTAACAGACATACAGCTGATAAAATTGCGAGTGGATTCAGCTTCTGCTTCTCAAGTGGTAGGCTTAAAATTCGGTTTTGAGATGGGTTATAGCAATTACTGTACTCAAAGATGAGTTTTCACAGCTTTCCTTCTTGACATTCAGCATTAAAAGAACAGTGTGAAAGAAAACAAAGTGGTAAGCTCATGTGCTGTTGAGAAAGGCACTTAACAGGTTTTTTCTTTCTTAGACTGATAGACAGATGGCCAGCTATTTGGAGTGGACACAATTTTCCAAGATCAGTGCTGCCTATGACTTACCACGGCTGCAGCTTTCAGCATTCATAGCTGTATAAATAAGAAAACAAAATGTAGTGTTGTGATAGCAGACTGAAAATTTCCGTATAATCTCAATAGCGGTATTTTTGTTGGCCTGACAAGTTAAGCAAATTTTTTTTGATCTTGGGGGGAAAAATTGTGGCAAGTCAGCCTAAGACAACTTAGCCGTACTTCGTAATACTGAAAGTAATATTAGCTCTTAGCTGGAACTAGCAATATTTAGTGCGTGTGCGGAGCTGCCAGCCAGATTTAGGTGAGGTTTACTGAACTAGCTCCAATTTTTGGTAGATAGCAATCGCAGAGGTAAAGATTTGCTTAGGATTGAAGACAAGCTTAAAGCTGTTAAAGATGCAAAAAGAGATTAGAAAAAAAGCTTGATAGTTTCGCAGAGGATCGTTAGAAGTATGGAAGCTGGAACAACCTTCGATTGGGTTGATATATGTGGTCCAAAAGACGTATGAGCTGCAGAGGGCCTATACAGTATACACCATTAAAGAGAAAAACTCACAGTAAGCAGAGATTAGAAATGTATTTGAAGGTAATTGTGAGACAGTGAGTTATTTGTGTCATTTTGCTAATATCGAAGTGGTCAAGAGTTCATCTTTCAATTTTGTGGACATGTCTAAGTTAATTGTCATGAAAAAAATGAAATGAAATTCATTAAAAGCAGCATTGACGTTTGGAGAGAAAACGAAAACTTTTGCTAGTTATTATTTATCGCGTTTTTTACGGCAGTTATTTGCAGAAAAATGGCAGACTCTTTCCCCGCCACTTGTTACACGTTTCGGCGTATTACCACGACTATAATGAAGATTTGTTCTGTTTTTTAATCAAAAGCTGTTTCTGTTTAGGAGAACAAATTGGGCCTATGTCACCGCAGCAGTTGCAACATACCTACAACAGTAGAAAAACCCAGGTCAGTTGCAACAGATCTCTGTTGAGATTTTAGACTTTGATTTTGATGATTTACTTTTCTGTTTTCAGAAATCTGGAAAAGAGAGCAAGCCAGAGTTTGTTTGTGGTAAGCTGAATTTGTCTATAGTATTGCATTTATGCACCGTGCTCTTCTTGTGTTGTAAAAAATATAGTCAATGCATACAGAAAATATGATAGGCAGACACACGGCATGTAGTATACAGTATCTATCTCTAACATTATAAAGGTTTCACATCATTTTTAAAGTTTTTGATTTCTCTGTGTGTCGCGTATTCAAGAGTCACTAATGAAAAAAAAAAAAAAAACTAGTACAACGTGAGTCGATGCAGTTATGTTGGTACAACTTTGTGTAAGCCCCCACTTTGGTCGTTGCACTTGTTAAGGACATATCTCGAAACAATTATGGAAATGCACAAAAAAGTAACAGACTGCTGTACTGTTTGCGTTATATTGCGGTCCATAAAAGGCGATTTATATAGGATCTACTTCTTCAAGATGCATTAATATTTGTGTTTTGAATTCATTCTTAATTAAGGTTACAATCTGGATACGTTGGTAGACTTTTTAAAACAAGGTCTGCATGATTTACTGGAAGCATCGTGGTGTTATGCTTATCCTATTACAGGTTTCATTGCGATTGATGTTTAACTGCATTTGTAAATACTGTTGATTTGAAGTTAGTTTTATCGATCGGTGTAGGCTCAGCCGATCAGATTTTTAAAGATACTCAAAACGCTATCAGTGTAAGATGCAGGTTGGTGGTAAGCATCAGTCACTATGGAGCCTCAAGAAAGAGGGAATAATGCTTATTTTGTTTAGATGGCCGAGTGGTATGGAGCGTCTGCTTCTGGATCGGTAGACTTGGGGTTCGATTCCGAGTCGGGTCAAACCAATGACTTTAAAAATGGTATTCACAGCTTCCCTGCTTGACGCTCAGCATTTAAGGGACAGTGTGGAGAAAGCCGGCAAGTTTACTTGTTGTGCCGTTGGGAAAGGCACTTAACTGGATTCCCCCATCTTAGTGTGGTAAACAGATGGCCGGCAACTCCTAAGCGAGCTCGTACAGCGCTTCGTCGCTTTTTCGTGATAGGAGGATAAATATGCCAATAATAATAATAATAATATTGCTTAATGGTGCTAGCGTTAAGCTAAGTGTATGATTTTTTTTTCTACCCCTAAGTTAGGGGTTTTCTATTTAATTCCCTGAGTAAATTTTAGTTGCCATTTCATAACAATAAATTATTTGGTAAACTATGACGTCACAAAATGACGTCCTAAGGTGACGTCATTTGTCAGGATAACTGTTATAGTCAAATGAGATGCCATGCACTGGTCCATTTATAATGCAATAGAATCCTGGGTATGCCACTTAGTTTTGTTACGTTGCGGAAATTTGCTGTAGGTTGAGCAACTAACATCAAATACCATAGACTAAAGCTGCTAGATATATTACTGTAAAGCGTTTTTAAATGAATTTTCTAGGCACATTGTTTTAAGAATGCGATTGAGTTGGGCTAATTAAGCGACTAATACCAAAAGTTATCAGTAACGATCGGTCAAGGAGATCAAGGTAATCACTGATAATCGTGAGCAACATGTGTTCAAAAACCTGAAGTTTTGCTTTGTTTTTTAAATTTGTAGGTCCTTGAATTTTATTTTTTGATTTAAAGTAATTAATTAATTGCAATTAATTGCTCCAATAAATTGTATAAAAACCCTACCCCTAACTCAACTTAAACCAAAACAGATTCAGGAGAGTCGATGCATTGCATCTTGCCCGTTTAAACCTTCGTCACAAAATAGACTGGTACTGTGATAATGGTGAGCTCTTTGCTGTCTCCTTTCTCTGAATGGTTTGACTTTCAGTTTAATGCTTTGTTTAAATTTTAAATATCATTCATTTATTCATGATAATTTTACAGAAAATTTGTCTTCGTTACCTGTCAAGCAGTCAAGCAATGAGCTATCTGTTAGAAATGAGAGTCGTTCAGTGACTCCTGTTCAAAACATCATCCTGTTTTACAAGTCTATCTCTGAAAAGGTAAGAATTTGTTCTAAATTTCAAACAACCTTTTTTTTGGCAATTTTTTCTGTAAACGAATGTGCGTTTTCTTTTGCCTAAATTGATGAAGTTGTTTTTAATTTGCTTTGACTAAAAAGTATTTTTTTGAAAAGGTTGATTCACTGATGGAGCTTCGGGGCTGTGATAACGAAATTGCTGCGATTCTCCCAGGAGAATGTTGTTTTGTGTACCTATCTTCACTTGCCACGCTTTCACCAAAAAAATGGCTTGATGGTTCGGTAAGCATAATGTTTTGTGGCATATGCGAATTTTGGATAAAAATCATTAAAAGTTTATAAGCTTTAATTTTTTTGCGTTTAAATGCTTGACAAGATAATAGTTGTCACTACCTTCCTTAACCCTAAAAATTAGTTACTGTTGCTACAATATCACACCATACGTTTTGACTAAAATCATAACAGCTTATTTGCTCTACGCTGTATTTTGTGTGTGCTCTCCGAGACTGTAGTGCTAGGTATAGGCGCCGGTAAGGTGTGACTTTCTTCAGCCCAACACACGAATGCAGCAAAATAAGTGAGATGTTAACTCTTTTTTAAAAACTATTTTGATTTGTAAGTCCAGTTTTTGACCAGTAAGTGCAGAGCACACACGATAAGATCATACGAAAAAGAAGGAACACGCATTGCAGCTGCTATATTAATTTCTGTGCTGTAAACGTCAAACGTTATGGTTTTTGCTCATGAGTAACGATTTTTCTGATTTGATCGAAGATTTACCAAGAGAACCCAAAGTGGACGACAGCTTGAACATTGATATTTAGATCGAGTTTTTTTTTCAGATGATGGATTATCTTTTGAACATGTTCGCACAAGGACTACCTGTTTGTGTTTTGGATTCATATGCATGCACATCCCTACTTCGTGGGAGTCCTTTGTCAAAATATTATTTTGACAGAGTTAGTAAATCAATGTGTGGTTACCACAACAGCTTTTGTGTTTTTTTGGCATACATCATAAGTGCGGAAAGTAGGAAGTCAGGGGAGCTTGGTCAATGCATCAGCTCTTAAATTTTCGTTTTCTAATTACGCCTGCAACTGCTTATTTTATCCCACGTCTGCTTCGAGCGATAGAATGACGAAAGATTATATTATTTTTGTTGATTTACATGGTAATTTTTGAAATATGATTTCAGCGCGTGAGATTTTTCTTGAAACGGGGCGGATGAGTGCATAACTGCATATACTGTATTCGAAAGTCAAAATCAAATCAAACCTTCCTAAACTGTGAGCCCCAAAAGTTTCAAGCTGTTACAAAAAACTTTACTCTAAAGTAGTATATATATACTTTTTGATCTGCTTTGCGTTGTGGCCTTTATCATTGCAATGCGGCGATAAAAAAGTCCAAACTTATTTTAAATTATCTTTAAAGTTGTTCAAAAATACTAAATTCACTAGAGCGGCACATAATTTCTTGGGTACATGTCCCCGGGCCTTTCTCAAATAAATCGTGCTTCCAGCAGGTCCAACAAAGAGAACTTGCACCCACAAAGAGAACGACGAAACGTGCTTTTACGTTTTAACTCCCTCTTGCTCTTGATAAAATTCTGCGCAACGTATGGCGCTACGTGAGATGTCTTTAATGTTGTTACTTCTGCAAAGTCAGATAGAAGTTGCATTTTGTGTAGACTCACCTTATCGTCTTTGTAAAACAAAACCAATTAGAAACAGCAAATTAAAATGAAATCTTAGTCCTTGTCAGATTTTGATTAACTCTCCCCCTTGAGAATTTGTTAACTTTGCTGTATAGCATCGTGTTACTGCTCAAATTACCCCCCCCTCATAAACCTTTGTAACAACGCATATTCAATTATTCATACTATGCATTATCTGCTCTAAATCAAAAGCTCGCTCTTTCCTCAGAAATTGACGCGGTTTAACTATTTCAAGCCCCCCCTCCATGTTATAATACGTTTCTGCGCCTGCACGACTGACATACGATATTATTTCATTTTTGATTAAAGTAATTTTACAATGTCTCCAAAAACCATTAACTTGGTGTGCCAAACTGCCAACAGATTGATCTCTGTATATTTAAGAAACTTTCATGCACCTTTAATTGTAAATGTTTGCACCACTGCTGTCTATAGCTGATAGTACACTATGTATGACATATATATTCATTGTTTAGATGAATAATTCTGGAGGTATTATGGGAGCATATAATAAGAATGAAAATCACTGGAATTTACTGGTATGATTTTTGTTTTTCGTAATGCGTAAAGTGATATTGTACGATGATTACAGTAGGTTTGATTAGAGCTTTTACCTAAGTTGCTGCTTGACCATTTTGCTTTAATTTTCTCTACGTATGTTTTTGGAACCATAATAATTTAAATTTAGCCATTTTCGTTCGTCAAATACTTTTAAAGGATGCTTGGGCTGCTGTAAATCACTATACCCTTGCTGCAAATTGTAGTTGATAGAGCGTGATGATTGGTTTTTGTAAATCCAGTAGCTGTATTGATTTTCTTGGCATTGCACAATGCACATGTTTTTAGTAATTAGATGATTTTAATTTTATTCAACTTCCATTAAGCTTTTTGTAGTAATTTAATGTGTTGCATGCAGTTTATCCACGTTGAAACGGGCCAAGTTTTGCTCCTAGATCCATACGGTTCCTGCTTTGAAGATTGCGACGAGGCCTGTCAAAAGATAACGTTTGTTGCTTAACTATTTCTTAGCACTGTTTATGTGAAGTTTGTGCTCATTAGTAGGTAATATCTAGCTGAGCACAAAAATATGCTTTGTAGTTTTGTGAGGCCGTAGTACAGAACATTTTTAGTCAAAAAGCCTATTCAAATTCTGTCGAACCAACTCTAGTAGTAGGGTGGAGTGAAAAAAACTTTTTTCTCTGATGCCACTACATCACCCATCTAAAAACCTGGTAAATCACCTATAAACAATTTTTGGCAAGTTTGGTTGGGTTGGCATTTGAACCCTGCCACCTACCAAAGGTCAAAGGTCACAAAAAGATCAAATTAAAAACCTGGTAAATCACCTAAAAACAATTTTTGGCAAGTTTGGTGGGGTTGGCATTTGGATCCTGCCACCTACCAAAGGTCACGGAAAAGGTCAAATTTTAGAAAATTAACATATCTGGAGAACTAGACGTGGTAGGAACTTAATATTGATCTTAAAATTTGCAGAATCACCAAGTTTATATTTGTCTCGAAAGAACATTTTAGTCTAAATTCACTCGATTTGGAGTAATTTGGAAAAAGCGCATTTTTGTGAAAAACGTGGTGTTTAAGCTGTAGTTTTGGAAAGATAAAGCACAATTTGTGACTGTAGTCATACTATTTTGTAGACTATTTGATACTAGATGGAGTTACTATAAAACATGTGTACCTTTTGTTAAAGTACTAACAGCATATCATACTAATGAACCCATTAGGGGGAAACAGTCTGTGGTGAGTTTTTATAATTTTATGCAATTTCAATCTGTTAATAAATCGTATACCAAGCAATATAAGTTTTGGTAGAACAATGACTTCAAGTACATAACACTTGAACTATGTAAACCGTTACTACAGTGTAGCAGGTTATTAAGTCTCAAATACACTGTACAACCTGTCTAGTTACGAAAGCTACCTGGCTTTTTTTCTGATTATATTCCAACCATGTGACTAATGACTTGAGCACATTACCAGTACCGTATATCACATGTTAATTAACTGTAGTATCCGTACATTTCTGATTAGACTCGAGTGTAAATTAGCACAAATTACGTATGTTTTATAGTTTAAGTAATTCAGTACCATTACATTGAATAATACAAACATTATTTGGCTAATTTATGCTCAAATCTACATGGGCTTGTTATATTTCAGGTGTGCATTTTTCTTCTCTTTTTGATTAGCAGTGAAGTAGGACACTTGCAAATTATGATGTCTTAACTTTTGAGAAAATCTGTATATATATATTTGTCACAGGTGTAACGATCTGTGTCTCTCTTTTGTGATATGAAAATACTCTGATGTCAGATATAACAAGATTGTCAATATTTTTCACTTGTGTATATCTTATCTTTCAGTTTGGTTTTCTTGCGTTAAAATTATTTACGTTTCACACAAACCACTCTTGCAGACGTGTAATTTGCTACTGTAGTTTTAGAATACTTCATCACACTTATCATAAAATGACTGTTTGATCATAATCAGTGTAATGTGTACAATAATATGTTGACTCACGAAATGCATTACAAAAGGTTTGCTGAACAGTATTGACATTTTACCAGTAAAATATAACTTCTATTATGTTGTTTAATCTTGTATGTTCTAAATTATGCGTACTGCTTTCAAATTTTCAGCATGCAAACTTGCATAAACATCTCAATGACCCTTTTTTACCTAATTTTAGGATTTCTCTCTCTTTGGATTATAAGTAAAATTTGTGCTTTAAATCATGATTGTTCTCGATGGAATTAGTATGATATGCTGTTAGTACTTCAACAAAAGGTACACATGTTTTATAGTAACTCCATCTAGTATCAAATAGTCTACAAAAGTAGTATGACTACAGTCAAAAATTGTGCTATATCTTTCCAAAACTGCAGCTTAAACACCACGTTTTTCACAAACATGCGTTTTTTTCCAAATTACTCCAAATCGAGTGAGTTTAGACCATGGCTACTCAACTGGCGGCCCGCGGTCCAAATCCGGACGTTCCTAATGCTGAAGCTGGACCCCAATAAAGTGTTAGCGTATTAAATATTTTCCAAACGAAAACATAAAACTTTATCAGGCGACACTCCTTTGAGCTCCGAAGAAGCGTCGCAGCGGTGGCAAGTCTCTGACCACATTTAGCTTAAGTGGTTCCAAAACCCACGGGCTTTCTGCGTCACAATTGAATTTTAATGTCATAATCATTTGTTTTTAATTATGACATCAACAAATGATTATGAATTAAACAATTGATTATGATGCAACAAGCCCGTCGGCCTTTGGAACCACATGTGAATTGTGGAAGTAGGGTGAACAAATCAATCTTTGTCACCGTTGTGATGTACTATCGGAGCTGTGTTGCCCAGGGGCAAACACAGCTCTGATAATACATCACAACGGTGGCGAGCCGTTGGCGACACCGTGCTGATTTGACCAGCCCGGCAATCGAACCCCAGACCTCCCGCACCGCTAGCATGCGCTTGACAACTGAGCCAACCAACCGGTTGTGGACAGGGTAACTCTACCAGCGGTTGCCTGAGTGATTATGATCAAAGGCATTGCTATCGCCGCGGGAGGTCTAGAATTCAATTTCCAGGCCTATCAAATTGGACAGGACAACTATGCCCGCACCGATAGCAATGCTTTTACTCACTCGGGCAACCGGCTTATTTATTTTGTTTTGCCGGAAGCAAACCAGCTATAAATTATTTTTTGGACCTTTGCAAATCATGAACGTTTCCAATTGGACCGATCCTGATTATAGTTGAGTAGCGCTGGTTTAGACTAAAATGTTCTTTTGAGACTAGTATAAACTTGGTGATTCTGCAAATTTTAGGATCAATATCAAGTTCGTACCACGTCTAGTTCTCCAGACATGTCAATTTTCTAAAATGTGACCTTTGGCTGGGTTTAAATGCCAACCCAACCAAACTTGCCAAAAATTGTTTTTAGGTGATTTATCAGGTTTTTAGAGGGGTGATGTGGTGGCATTCAAGAAAAAAGTTTTTTTCACTCCACCCTACTTTGGTAGACTATTCTTTACATGTAGTTTTAGGACTTAAATCGTTAGCATACAATAAGTACAGAAAAGTTCTCTACGGAGCGTTATTAATGTTTATCGCGGAACAACTAGTAAACTTGCCGGCTTGCTCTCCTCATTGTTCCTTCAGTGATGCTGAGCTCCATGCAGTAAATTTGTGAATGCCAGTTTTTGATCATTATCGTATCTTCATTCTGAATCGGTCCCCAAGTCTACCACTCCAAGAGCAGTCACTATATGCATTCGGTGATTTGAATAGGGAAATGACAAAGTCCCCTGCAGTTTACCATCATTTTACTGCAATTATTTTTGCAATATGCTTGCCGATATTTAATTAGACTAGGTTGCCATCTGTAGTCTTTTTGAAAAGATGAGTGTCCCTCACTAGGTCCAATAGTTTCTCAATTCTCACTCGTTTAAAAATCCCTGGAGTCAAGTTAAGGATATAGCTTAAATTGTCGATCAACGTTTGACTAACAGAAGGGTTCGTGGTCGCTTTGTAGCCTTCTTATATTGTTTGATCTAGAGTTTGCTACTTGACTATGGCCTTTAGTTAATGTGATAATGATTTTTGAAAGAAGTTGCGACGCCATTCCCTTGCCCACAGTGCTCAGTGTTGTAACAAATTCAGACCCAACTATACTTTTAATGTTTTCACTATACTTAAAAATTTGTACTGGGCAGAGTGAAATGCAGTTTGGTGGCATAATTTTGCTACGGCTACAAATTGTAAGCTATCACCATATTTGACGTTTGTAACAGATTTAATTGATTTCATAGAGAGGCCTTCAATGTGGACTATGCTAGTAATCGCTTGAGAGAAACCGATTGGAAACCTTTGGTTTTGAAACACTCCAAACAAGAACCTACTGATATTTGTAATTGTGGAATCTTTACATCGAAGGTATGTGGTTTTGCAAGCATTTAAATCAAATAGTGAACATCAAAGGTTTTATCTTTTTCGTTTCTCTCTCCCGTAATTGAATTGTAATAAAAATTTGTTTTTCTTTATGTCTTGATACCACCCCCACATTTGTACAAACTTTTATCCAACTTTTATATTAGGTTGTCATGTACTTTTTTATGGGACGGAAGCATGTAGAAAATAGGTGGCAAACATCACACTAGTCAAATGGCGTTGTAGTGTCTCAATAGTAGATCGAGGTCTTCAAGGGGGTTAGCGAGCATTTCAAACTCATTTGATATCTTTTCCAAATTTGTTCTTCTTGGGCTGTAATGTTGTTTACATTGTTTTTGAAGTAGTAAGTAACTTTACGTTGATCAATAGTTTGCTCAATTATTGCTGACGGCATTTCCTGACTTACCTTCAAACTTGTACTTTCCGAGTTCATCTGAAGACTTGTCCAGTTTACGTCGCCATTACGCGGAAAACGTCCTTTCAGAATCAGGTAATTTTGTGGCGTTGTGATCAAAGTTATTGGTGCGGGATGTCTAGGGTTTCATTCTTGGCTCTGTTACATCTGGCGCAAAGTCGCCAAAGGCTAACCACCGCTGCGATGTTAGCAGCCTCGGAGATGGGACCAATCACTCGTTACACCAGTGGCGGCTCGTGACTATTTTAAACAGGTAGGCTACATGATTAGAAAAGCTGGCCAGAATAAATACTCGCTCTGAAATGAAAAAAAAATCTTTATTTCACTAGCAAGGCGGTAGGCTTTGGGCTATACACAACTGCAGGAACACTGGCAGGTTTCCCATGAATTATTATTACTCTACAATTTTTTTTTATCACGCCACTGTACCAATAGCTGATTCTGTGCGTACCTGTAGCCTAGGTAACCTGCACCTGTAGTCTACATGAATAAACACAAGTTTGGCCTAAACAAATTTTTCTATTTAAGTACACTACCGGTACTCTGCTATTGTACCTAGTCGACTACATCTAGTGGGCTACAAAAAAGCTACCACTAGTCTACAAACCTAGCTAAGCTGCGGTACCGGTCAATCAACAGCTTAAAAGTTTTTCTTTTTACGCAATCTATTAGTTCAAATAAGGTATAACTAAAGTCTACTAGCCTTTACCACTGTATTACAAGCTTAAGCTGTATGCAACCCGTAACATCCCATATCTTTCATTAAACCCAGTATCTCTATGTGATTGCAACTAAATAGAGCCAATCTCTAAGCTTTACACCTCAATAACCACCAAAAAGGCTGCTTTGACACAGCCTTAACACGTCTCATTGAACGTAATTCAAACTTCCATAAAGCATTGATGACGTAACACTACAGGGTTAGTTCTTGCTACGAAAGGCTCTGGCTGTCTTTACGTGTTGCCATTTTTTGTACAAAAATTATTTTTTTCAAAAAAAATATTGTCGATAGTTGTATGAAAGACAAGAATAGGTAAAAAAATTTTGCTTAAAAAAAAAATAAGGAGATGATAAACTGGGTAGGTTGCAGCCTTCACTACGAGCCGCCCCTGCGTTACACGCTTCGGGGTAATACTGCGAGTACGGTATAAGAAAGATTTGATTTTTTGTGTTTGCACACACAAGGTTTGGTTCTAAAACCAGGAGTGGCCACAGTACTGTAACCGTATAAAAATTGTTAGATTAGTTCTACGAAATGTGTCATTGTTTTTTTTTTAATTGTTTTTATTTGCTGTTCTTTGAATATTGATAAATCTGCTACAGTATACTAAAAAAGAAGTAACACCTTTTTTTTTATTTTAAATTTTAACTATTAAAGCATGATGGTAGGCAGTACTTATGGTTTTGATCTTTTTATGATTGCTGCGAAGCTGTAACAATTTTACGATATACAATTTTTTAGTGATCTGTGTAGCACAGTGATTTTTTTTAGTGTAGCACGGGAACTAACATTGGACCCTTTGTGCTGTTGAAGTTAGACATTGGCTGATACAAAGCATGTCACAGTAGCATAGTATTTTTATTTTACTGTAATACTATGATTTGTTCAATATGTGTTTGGTCTTCTGAAAACGTTTGGTGACCCCTTGTTTTGAGGTGGTGGGAAGATATTTTGGTGAATTTGGTCTAGTTGTTTTTGTTTCAGTTTGTAATCGCTAAGTTGACTTGCTTTATTTATTTATGTATTTTTCTTTTTAACTAGTATACAAAGCAGTTTTGCTTGATGATAAGTGACATGACAAATTCAATTTATGCCGCTGTTCGAATACCATCACCCAAACTTTAGTGATTTTTTATTGGTCTTTGTTTTACTTCAGTTGCGTATGAGGACATGCGTGATGAGACTTGTAGCCGATCATTTGGACATAGATCAACTCAAGTGAGTATCTTGTTCTTTTGTATTGATAATATTTTAAAATGAAATTTATATCGCATTAAACGGTCCGTTGAATTCAAGATATTTGAATGGAGGTTAAACTCTGCAAATATTGGTTATGACATTTGATATTAGCTGAGACATAACTAGTAAAATATTGTAAAATTTCTTATGTTTCGGAGTGGCATATTATTAGATGAGAGTGCTTAAACACTGGCTCTTTAAGCCGTTACACAGGTAATCTGCTATTCTTTCATAGTGTTAAGGTAAAGGAGCTTAGAAGTATAGTTAGCTTGTAGTTATGTTAGTGCATCAATGTGGTTAGCCCACAGTTGATTTGGCCAAAACTTAACCAACGGGTAGATTGATAATGATATACATTTCGTAACCAAATAATGACTCGGGCTATTTTCAAAATTATAACCAGGAGGAAATTCAACAGTATGCTGAGGAAATATCAGTCTCTGACAAGCACCAAGCAAAGCCACGTCATTTGCACACAACTGAGGTAAAGGCTATAAATTATCACTATGAATAAAAATTAAGTAAGATTAATAATTGTTTAAGTATTATATAAGTCAAAACGCATTAAAAAATTCAAATATGAAGAGTGTTTTGCTTTAACGATATTGTAATAATTCCTGACAAACATATCTGTGGCTCCAAGAAAATCACAAGGTTTCCTTGGCATGGGCTCGAAACTGTTGTTATCTGTTGATAACACTTGTCTGACGAAAAAAATACTCTGAGCCACTGCCATTCCGTGATTGTGTTAGATCGGAAATAGTGGTAATGATCCAGTAGAACGAATACAACTTTACAGTGTAATTAGTGTAGTGAAAATGCAAACCCTTTTTGCCCAACTTTTATAATGGCTTAAACCCTGTCATAGCCAACGTTTTTATCCTCAGCTCAATATCCTCGCTAATCGCTATCCATTGTGTGAAAAAGCAATTTATTTGCTGGTTTGTTCAATTCAATTCTATGAGATGCAATTGATGTCAGCATGAAACATATCTTGGCTAACTAACAATATGCAATTTTTTCTTGCTTATGCCGTACCTAACTATCGGAGTTGCGGAATTCCTGTTACCCTACCGCATATTAGGAAATATTTCACACACGCTCATGTGTATTGACGTATTGTCATCGTTTGTTTCAAGTTAGCTTTTAAATTTATTTTTCTTGCATTTAGAGCGTGGACTCTCCAAAACCAAAGAAGAAAAAATATTCTGTCGGTAAGCAAACTTTTGTAATAAGCTGATCGTGTGTCAAACCTAAAACGTGATGATTTTTGAGTATTTAGCGTTTCGTTTTGTAAAGCATTAAGCCAGAATAATGTGGACTTTAAATTTGCGTTACACTTATGCCTATAATTTACAGCAGCGTTTCTAAAACTGTGTCCCTTTCGAGATCTTCCGCGAAGCCTTTCTGTTTTCACTGGAAAAAATGCATAGAAAAACCTGACTGTTCACTTCTTTTTGTTAAATCAATGTCTTGCAAATCTCAACATTTAGTAGTCTTTTTTGTCTCGTGGTACTTTACGGGGGGTCTTCACCATTCATGCACGCGTCGGATAATTTTCAAGGGTTCTAATGGAATTACTTTTTTATGTACCGGTACATACAATCTTAAATCGAAGCTGAACCTTTTTAAATGCATTTTTTTATTTACTTTTGCACAGATTCCTCACTCTTGGGGCAATTTTTGTTTTTGTTCTTAACGCAAAAAATGCTGTTTCACCCCGATAGAAAAAGTTGCAATGTTTTTTTTGTAATTTATTGTAACACATTTTTTGCGCAAAAAAAAAAAACGCTTTCCATTTTTTTTTTCAAACGAATCGTCCACTCGCACAACCATAAAGCTTTACTCAAAATCAAAAAATTTAAGAGTCTTAGTATTCAGGGAGCGTAATTAATCGTATTGCAAAACACTTAAGTTCGTACGAATCACTGTTTAAAATCCCTCTTCAGGAATGAAGAACGGATGTACCTCCATCCCTAATACGAATGAAAAACGGTAATGTTGGTGTTGATATAATTGCTTCGTGATCTGATTGCGTGTAGCAAGTCGTTGATTGCTGTCCTTGAAAACTTTTGGTTCACTAACTAAGGGTTAAAAACTTTTTTAAGCTCTTTGGTTTGTTTAGATGATCCCTGTTTGCCTAACTCTGCTTTTGATGCTTCTATTTCTGGAAAGTCAAGGGATGCGATGTACCGAGAGCTTGGAGGCAAGGAAGCTCTTGCGTCTGAGGGTCATTCTGGATGGAACCGAAAGGTAAATATTTCAGAAACGGTGCAGGCTTTAAAACAGCTAATAATGGTTACATTTATGTTATTTCTTTTCTGCAATTAGTTGACATTAGACGTAGCTTCGAAGAAGTGTTAAACCATCATCATTAACAAGGTTCATCGTAAATCTTTGGGTGTTTGCGTAACAATGTGGACTGATGGTGAACAAACCCACAAAAGTTTTTTAAAATAATTGTGATATGCGTTTCGTGTTTTTTGGTTTGAGATAGGGTTCAGAGTCAGGTTTGCAACGACCGTTGATGTGATGCTAGGTTCTTGGTTTTAGTTGAATGTTTTAAGTGAGCCCTTCCTTCAGCTACTGAATTGTGGCAGTTAGCACGTCTAAATTTTGTTTTTGCGTGTTCTTGTGGCAACTTGTTAACGTAATCGATATTTTGTTGGCTTTGCGTTACTACAATTCTACGCTTTGGCGTATTATCTTTTATTAAATATTGAAAACCGATTACTCTGAAACGATGACGTTATTACAGAAATGATGACGTCGTGAAATGTGTTGTTTAATTTTTGTGTTTTAGTCGCTCTTTGTGATTATGCTGAAAATTCGCTTATCGTCGGAAATTGTGACAAGCGATACGCATGACGTCACTTGCAACGTCATCACGTATTTAAAGATTCGTAGAGTAGCGCGCTGAAAGCGGTGTTGCAGAATCCTGCGCGACCTTAATCAAACACTGCTCATCTTTTTTCGGTGTATTATGTATTTATGATTAAGGACGATCACATAGGACATTTGGTATTATATCAAACAAAATTATATTTGTTTGGGTTCAGTTGGATATTTTGACTGTACCGTGACAACCGCATAGTTTTCTTTGAATTAACCATGTTTAAGATATCTCGCCATTTATTCCTCTGAATATTGTAGATCTATTTATTTAGTGTTTGAAAGAACTCGCTTTTATGTTTAAGAGATTGTTTTGACATATTCTAAAGTTTTGTTAGCATAAAGATTTGATTATGAATTATGATAATAATTAACAACCAATCAACAACCCGATTTTTTGTAGGATCTTCAGCTGTTTCCAGATCTAAACACTCCTGCTAGTAGTTTCTCTGTGCCAGTGGAAGGTAATGCGAGCTAAATATTTTGTGATTGTTGCTTACTGTAGAATATATCATTTGCTTAACGGTTCAATGTTAACGGTTAATAAGTTATTAAATGACTTCGAGGTGTTTTTACTTCGCACTGTAATGAATTTGTGAGGTGGCATCACGGGGTTATTTGTTACTGCTTGCAGCAGTCGGCTGACATTCTGCTGTGGTTAGCTGGTGATAGTGAAGCCGATCAAATGATCATTTACTATGTTCCAAGATATGGGCTCTAAATCAATCGCAACTGACTTAGTATAACAGCCATAAAACTCATTTAACTCTCAAATTTTATGAGAGAACGTTGCTAGTTTTTTCTTTTGTTTGATTGTTGCCAGGGCCGCGCTCGTACGACTCAGTTTTTTTGCCGAACTCCATCTTCAACTCATTCTTCTCAAAAACGTTTAATGAGTTTTGAACTTTGTCTAAACTCATTGAAAACTAATCAAATCATGCTATTGCTTAAACTTACTAAGGTTTACGTGAACTTGGACTTGCAGATTTGTTGTGATGGCAAACTCGAAGAACACTGTTTGTGGTTTGTCATCCTTGTTTAAAATCTTTAAATTTTCGAGCTTCATCATAACAAATATTGTACATAAAATGGTGAATTATTTGTATTGCCGTATCATGGCGTTGTTCTATCCTAAAGATATTGACCCAGTGCAAACTGCTTAGATAAGACCTTCCCTGTTTTGGTGGATTTATTGATGTGAATGGCTTTGTGAAGGTTATATTGCGATGAAATTTCAACTTTTTTTTAAATTGGACTTTTTTTTGACAGGAACATCCCCAGTAAGTGACGAAATCGATGCTTTGGAAAATCCAGACGAAGTTTTTCAGGTAAGAGGTTGGTGAGCACTAATAAAAGAAAAATATAAACGCTTAGAACTGTTTTGCTGTGGTTTTGTACCCAGGTAGTTTTTAGATGAGTTTTAATGCGTGTAATGTCAAGTCTTCAGAGGCGAAACCAGGGAGGCAAATGTGGGAATCGTCATATGGTTAAATTTTCTCCACTGAAAAGAAGGCAATTCTCCTTACATCTGTCTTTAGAAGTGAAATCGACCATTTTTAAAGGCTTTACCTTTATCGACCTTTCTTTTTTTTTTTTTTTTTTTTTTTGGAAATATTGTAGTGGAAAAGTTTTTCCCCACCAACCCCCTCAGTGTTTATGGCTGCTGGCTCTGCCACTTAATAGTGAAAAGGAAACTGCACGCTTTATGTGTCAGTCGTTCGTTCGACTGGGCTATCACGCCTGGTCGACTGCATGGCTCCACTGGAAATTTATCGCCTTTTTTGCGAGGGAGCAATGGGCTTTGTGTAACGAGCTCGACTAAAGTTGCCGGCCACCTGCCTGCCACTCCAAGGTGAGGGAATACCGTTAAGTACTTTTCCCAACGAAACTACAAGCGAACTTACTTGCCGGCTTGTTCTTGTATTGTCCCTTTAATGCCGAACGTCTAGCCGAAAAGTGATAATTACTAGTTTTAAAGTCGTAGGTTTGACCCGACTCGAATTAAAGCTCAATCAACCGCTCCAGAGACCCGACTCGGAATTGAAGCCGAGTCTACCGCTCCTAAGGCAAACGCTCCATTCAGTCAGCCTTCTGATATGCCATAAGCTTCTTAAGATTTTTAGTTACTTAAGTGTCTTTCCGGTTTTGGTTACGGATAATTATATTTGTTGAGCTTAGAATGTGAAAGCTGTTTTTTCAATGCTTTGCGAATGCTTTTCCAACTTTTGTCATTTTAAATTCTAAAAACAGACTAAAAGTACCGGTAATGCTTCACCAAAAAGTCCAGCAGGATAGTATTGGTAGTCATGTCTGAACCGCGTGGCTGCATTGTTGTTTTATTTAGTTGAACAGAGATGTTTCTAATGAAGTTTCCAGTTTGAATCAAAGTGAAGCCGATCGAGAAGTAAGTACTTTGTGTGTTTGCTAACTGACTGTCATAAGAAACTGTGGTTCAATCAGTAGTTGTGGTTCTTCAGCTTGAACTATGACAATCTTTGTAATCATTTCTTTCAGATTCTTGATCTTTGGGTAAGAAAATTTCTTTTTAGTGTCTTGCAACGACACCTTTATAGTTTTTTGGAATCTAGTTGTTTTTTATCGTGTGAAGCCCAGGGATGTCCATTTCAGAATAAAGTGTTCTAGAATATTCCGAATCTTTGTTTTTTTTCGAATCCAGAATTCCGAATTTTTTACCGAATCCTAAATCTATGAAGTGACCGTCTATACTACAGTACTTTGACATCGATTCAGCACTCAACTGCTCGACAACTGCAAAACAAAAAAATCAACACTTTGATTTTTAATGAATTTATAGCCAATATGATCAAAGATAACTGTGCTACAAATCACATGGATATTCCCATTCTGCAATGCTTCATCAGTTTCTCTGTATTTTTCGTTTTAATTTTACCGTCATTTCTAGTTGTTTTCAGGAAAGGAAACAAGCTAGCAAGCAGGGGGGTACTTAGCTCTTTCGGATAAAATCAGTTTTTGCAGTTGAAATTTCGCTCTAACTCTTTGATCTATACTCTTTGTGCGCTGAAGCACATGCTTTGTAGCAGCTCATGTTGAAACACCGCATGCCAGCACTCACAGTCTCACACATGAGTGCGGACTGCAGAACGAGCACATGTGTGTGTGCCAGTGCTTGCATGTTAATGCAGATTGCAGACATGCGATGAAACTGCACGTAGTGCTGCGTGCAATGGCGTCGTGCATGCACGATGCGTATCGTCTGAAAACATTTATCACATGCCGGTTTTTCTTCACAATGAAACCGAATCCTAAAAATGGAACCAGTTCTAGGATTCGGTATTCTGAAATGGACAACCCTGTAGTAGAGCCTATGTGAAACATGGGTGATAGATACAATAATGGCATTGGGAATATAATTGATATTGTTAGAAAGTAATAAAGTCTTGTTACAGTTAGTGTCGTAAAATTTTTTTTGTTTTGAAGGGCTTGAATACTCCTCCACTTGAAGTTGTATTTGCTGCAGGTGAGAAACAGTATGGGGTGGTTTCGTGAAGTTTTAGATAATAATGAAGCATTTTGTTGCCATTTTCGGATTATGTTGACGCTTCCAGCACATCAGGCAATATGCTGACTGTTTTGGTCTTCCTCGAGGCTTGTATGTCCTTTTTAGTTGGCGAAGACCTTTATAAAAACCTTGTTCTTCTACTAGATTGTTGAGCGTCTTCCTGACAACTTAATCACCAGATGATTGACCTCCATCTGTATGTCGGTGGTCGTATATTGGCTAGAATGGTATCACGTGGTCTGCTGTTTACTCCTCTTCTCCACCTTTTCCATCAGCTCGAAAAATCGTTTCTTATTTCTACATGGTGAACATTAAAATATAAGCGCCAGTTTGAAGGCAGTTAGCCCGACTCGGTTGAATCAGAAAGTCGATATTAGTTCTTGGCATCTATGTTTACATTGTAAGGCTTGCTGAATAGGTTTTATGGCGTTTATGTTCTGTAATATTTTGATTTTAATGGTTTTGTATTCCTTTTAGATGCGTAAGATTTTTATGCATGTTAACTGCACTTCTCTTCAAGCTCAGATGTGTGTTTTATATTTGTATCATGGGTGAATATTACCTTGCACAAGGTTTTTGTTGCCTCCTCAACGCTAACCTTCTTATTAAGTTTATGTTTAGCTAACTGTACTGACTGACTGCCAATGATCAATTGGTCATATTACACACTGAAACAGAGTTTAAATTTTTTTTTCGCAGTTTTTTTCCGATCGTTTTACAACACAATCGTAAAATTAGGCTTTTTTCCACTAAATTATTATTGTTATATCTCTTTCCCTCTTCTCATTTTCAGCAGCAATTATTGTTGATGAACGCTTTTTTGCTTTGTTTTAGTACAAATCTTACCACATCTAGAATTTCTGTAAAAAGTACACACTGCAACTTAACTCATATATTTTAATTCCGCAGTAATCCACAATTTGGCGGTTGTTGTTATTTGGCATTGATTGATGATTATAGAAATTACTGAGCAAGTGGTTATTTTTGTGGTCGCTAGTGTTAAATATCACAGTAAGATCCAATTTTGATGGTGGTAAATTTCTGGTTGATGTGTTTCCTTTGCCTTGTACGGTAACAAAGAAATGAATGTTTACAACATGTGTTATTGTTCTTTTCGCTGGGTGCCCTCAGCTCCGCAAGACCTGTTTTCACTGGTGGTATGTTTAATTTGTTGCACTTGCTTTTCTATTTAAATTTTTTTATCTGAGGACCAACAACATAGGCTAATTATAGTGTGCCAAGCGTATGTGTTGTTTTGAGGTTGCGAGTTACATAGCCAAAGCGAATATCTTATTTTGAGAAATGTGCCTTTTGGCTGAACAATTATATATACATTGACAAAAAAATGTTGGTGGTTGATTTTTCGAAAGCCGTCGACATTGCTGTTGATGCTGGAGGAGTAGGTTCGATTCGTGAAGTACATCTCACTCGTATCATAAGCACATCACACATCAAGATAACATCACACACATCACATCTGCGGCGTTCTTTCGGAGCTCTGTCGCCGCGCTATAAGCTGCGGGGATGATCCTCGTCACTCATTGCGCGCTTGCAGAGGTGGGCAGTAACTAGTTAATTTTTGAGTAACTGCAACGGTAACTTAGTTACTTTACTGAAACTATAACGAAATCGGTAACTAGTTACAAAAATTAGACCTGTAAAAGTTACTAGTTACAGTTACTTTTTTTGGTGATGGCTCACGCATGTTGACTACGTTTCGCATTTTTGCAAAATATTTCGCGTACCACAGGTTGGAAACCCCGCCCTAAAAGGCTTTGAAAAGTATTTGTTGATGTCTGCTCCAAAATTGAAGTATTCTTACGAAGCACAAAGGAACATCTCCAGCTGATAACTTTTCACACTCTATCATGTGCTTTGCTAGCATCAAGAAAGCTGCAAACATAGGTGTGTGAAGACTAGAGCTTCGAACTCGGTCATTTTCGCTGAACTCGTAGGCCTACTCCAAAAATTAAAATGTTTGAACTCGATTAAAAATCGGCCAACTTCGCAGCCTTGGTTTTTATGCCAATTGCCAAAACGATATTACTTGTTTCAACATAAATACCTGACGAAATCAAGAGTTTTAACAGGCCTACCTCAATGAATATACTAAACATACCGTAGTAGGCCTATCGTTATTCAAACATCAGAACAATAAATCAAAATGTAGTTGCAGCAAAGGCTGAGGCCTGCAAAAATGTGAGGTATCACCTCTCGACCAAAAAGGCTTTGTTTTCTCAAAAAAGATAGGCTATGTACGCTACTAAAGCTACGGCTCCACCAGTGGTAATTTTAAATTATCGATTTCAGTGGTAATTTCTTCAGTGATAATTAATTTTATCAAAAATTCTCACAGGTGGAGCAGCGCAAATGTTTTTTCCTGAAAGATCTGCTCCACCCGTGAGAAAAGTAAGAATTTTAGGCCAAATTAATTCTCACTGAAAAAATTATCACTGAAAACGACAATTTAAAAATTATAACTGGTGGAGACAGAAGCATCTTATCATTGATTATGATGATGTAACAATTGCAGTACTGGTGAGGAGCAGGGGTGGAAGTACGGTATGGTACGGTACGCTAGTGCGTTACGGTACGTACCTATATTCACCCAAAAGTACGTTACGTTTGTACGGTACATGAATAACTTTTGTGTTAGGTACGTTACGCTGTTACGGTACTTATTGCTTGAGTAAGGTACGTGTACGGTAGGAGGTACGTGTCTTAAAAGTTACGTACTAAGCGTACTGAACGTAACGTACCGGTACAATGCTCGTAGTTTTGATGACCAATGACCATTTATTGCAGAAGTTGCCAGGTTACGTGGCATCATGGTGGCATGCCATGGGCGTGGCCTAATACGGTATGAAAGCCATTAAAAACGTAATTTTGACTGGTGCCAGGGTTTCCACTTTCCAGGTGTCTAAATTACGGCAAAAATATCCGTTTTATCTATGATGTCCGATAGGCGACAGCAAGGTACTCGTTCGGACACAACAACTTGACTTGGGTGAGATTTCAACCACAACCTCTCGATCACAAAATATGCCTCTTAGCACCAATTAATTTGATAGCGTTGCCAAGGCGCAATTATCTATTTGCTGATTGAGTTTTGGTAATGTAAATGGTTATGCATTTGCACCAATGTCATTTTGAAGATTTCTAATTTTCGCTAGAATGCCCGAATTATAACTGGCAACCCTGACTGTGCAATCTGTGTCCTGTGATGCCATGCGCTTTCTGCTTTGTGCAGTATATGCCAATGATTCTTGTCCAGACAAGTTAGACCTGCTGCGTGTATTGGTATTAAGCTGTGCTTGTGCTAACACTAACAAAAATAGGCTTCTATACAGTTGTGAAATAAAAACTACAAGTCTACAATGAGAAAAAGGCTAATTGAATTCCGAATTACAATTGTTAAGTTTTTAAAATCAGTAAGCCTGGTACCATAGGCAGTAGGCTAGGCGCTAGCTAGGCTAGAATGAAGCAGGCAGGAGGCCATAGATACAACCCTGGAGAACGCTGCTTTTTTCAGCATTCTTCCGATAAGCCCTTTAGTTTAAACATATAACCTAGTCCTAGAGAGTAGAGATAGATTATGTAAATCTGTAGGCCTTATTACTGTGTAGTAGGCCTAAACTGGTAAAAGGTGGAGGTAATGTGTACATTACAATCGCCTGTCGCTACCCAGTCATCAGGTCATAATGGTTACTATCACCCGCCTATGCTGAACCCTAAAGTAGGCGACGGTGGATTGCGCAAATAACTGAAAGGTGGTAGGATTACCAAGTAGTTCTACCGGTACTACTACTGGTGCAGCGTATGGTTGGTTGAAGAAGGGGATAATGCGACAATTATCCGTCATTAGTCATTACCAAATTGTAATAGTTACTTAAACCGTGGTTACTGCTTATGGGTACTAATATTGGCTGCCCCTTTCGAACCCTATTGTAGGCCACAGCTGATTGTGCACATTATTGAATGGGTATAATGTGCACAATTAATCATGATGGTTATAATACTATGTTATATGCCGGTACTTTAGAGTAGACCACCACTGCTCAAATCTAATGCAGCCAACAGCAAACTTTCTTAGCTGTATTGGTGTCAGAGTAGATATAAAATAAAATATCGGATTGGAGCTGGAGTAACAAATAGCCACTTCACTCCACTCGACTACATTATGCACCTGCTCTAGTAGGCCTACTGGTATTTCATAGACTTTTGCTTTACTAGATTTGTTTCATTTCTATCATATAGGGTATGATATGTTTTGCTAACAGGAAAAAATGGCGAGTGCTGCTAAGCGTAAGTTTATTGGAAATAAATATTTTACAATTGTCAATGGAGCGAATGGATTTGGAAAGTGTAATGTTGAAGGTTGCGACTACAATTATACTCCCACCAAAGGTTCTCCTGTACACTCAAAACCTTTAGCCGATCATTTTAAACGAAAGCATTCTGATCTTTATAAAACATGTGAACGTTTACATAGCACTGAGCAGTCAAGTAGTCGAAGTTCAAACCTTGATGAATATTTTCTATCAAATAGCGATATATCCGATACTGACCAAAGCCTGCAGAAATCAAAAACTATAAAGTTTGAAGTTTCACCTGCTCGTATCCAACATTTGGCTATTGAGGCAGTTACAAAAAACGGATTACCGTTCTCGGTATTTGAAAAATCTGCACTGCAGAAAATGTTGCACCCAGTGCTGAGCAAAGTTGGAGTAAGTTTAAATCGCAAACCCTTACGTGAACTCACCTTAAAAATGGCTAAAGAGAGAATCACCAAAATGAAAGAAATGGTCAAAGGTCATTTACTTTCTTTGAAAGTTGACTTATGCACACGTAAAGGTCGTCATTTCATTGGAATCAACATTCAAACTGTTTTGAATGGAAAACTTGAGGTATTTACTCTCTGTGTTAAAGAGATGTTTGTACAATCAACATCTGCGGAAATTAAATCCATGATTATAAACTCACTATTGGCTATATCAGTAGAAGTTACCCAGATTTACTCAGTAACTGATTGATTGATTTCTTCATCTTTATCCTCCTATCACGAGAAAGCGGCGGAGGCGCTATGCGTAGGACGAATCCAGACTCGCTTAGGAGTTACCTTTGTTTCCAAGTTTTCCGGTTGAATTTTCTTCTGACTTCTTTAATTTGCTGCTTGCCAGATTCCACCAAGCAGAGATAATCATCGTGAAGCATCTTATCCAAGGACGCAACAACGAGACTAGGTTGGGAGTGGAACCATTAACCTTGCGATCATGGTCGTCGTAAAAACGACGCTCCGAACCACTACGCCACGCTGCCGACTTAACCGATAATGGTGCCAACGTACTAAAATCTGTTGATCTTCTAAGCAAAGATTCACAAGCAGCTGAGCAAGAAACCCTTGTCAACATTTTTGTGGAGAATAGTTCTAGTGAAAGTGATGAATTTGATGAAGGTGATGTGGACTACCAAACAGCTGAGGATGAAGCTAATTCCATACACACAGTGGAAGTAATTGTTGATAATGCAATTCAAGACGTTTCTCATCTCTCGTGTTTGGACCAACGTTACAACTTCAGCATCATTTCAATGAGATGCGCAGCCCATACATTGCAGCTAGCCGTCAATGATGTTTTGAAGGAAACAAATTTTCGCAATGTTTTGGAAAAAGCTCGAAAAGTGGTCAAGAAAACTAGAACTCAAAACTTAAGACTTGTTTTCCAAAGAGAAAAACATACGTTGCCAATACTTGATTGCGAAACACGCTGGGGCACAACCTTTCTGATGCTTCAAAGCCTTATTAATGGCAAAGAGTTTCTGATATATTTAGCCCTGACTAATGAAGCGCTGCTGCTGAGTGATAGCGATTGGTCTTCGATTGAAGAAATGGCAGCTGCATTGAAACCAATGCATCAGCTAACCAAAGTTCTTCAATACAAGTCTCTTACCGCTGGTCAATTACTTGGAGAGTGGGTTAAAACAAGACTTGTTCTGAGTTCAAGTACTGGGTCAACGAGAAATCAGCTTTTACGAGCCATGCTTGCTCGTGAATCGGCTATTATGGAAAATCCTGCATTTCTTGCTGCCGTTTTTCTTGATCTCCGTTACCAAAAGTTATTGACCGAAGATCAAAAATCCATCGCTCAACGTCACGTTTTGAGCGTATGGAAAAAGCTCCAGAGAATGACTTCGGACGAAAGCCATGAAGAAGTTTTGCCTGTAGTGGAAGTTTCTAACTCGAGTGTGAGTTCCAGCAGTTCTAACGATGTCGAGGAAGAACAACGAGCTGAAAATTTGTTGGAAACTTTACTCAAGGCCAATGACTCTATTATTAGAAACGAAAATGAATCCATTTTTGATGTAATCAGTGATTTTGGAAAAAAGAATCGACTTTAAAAGATGTGAACATATTGCTTTGGTGGTCGCAAAACGGCCCACCAGAATTGCAAGATGTTGCGTTAACAATTTTGGCTTTACCAGTGACGCAAGTCAGCGTAGAGAGGACCTTTTCTGGACTCAAATACATTTTGGATGATCTACGGATGAAACTGAAAAATGACATTATTGATGCTGTCATGATACTTCGTTGTAACACTTGAAGTAACTTTTACATGTTTGATATGATTTCCCTCTACTTTCGTTTCTTTTACATTTTCTTTTATGGGAGCTAGCCGGTTCTTCACCAGCTATCGCAAAGCTATTCCGTAGGCCTATAGGTGTGCAACATCGGTGCGAAAAAATATTTTAGAAGTTAGCAATATTCTTTCCAGGGTCAATTTGCATTCCTAACTGCTATCTCGTCTCCAACTTCATGCATTTATGCTTTGCAGCTTCTAAAATATCATGTAACACTGTACCTATTGGGGGCATCAATTTTCTAGAATGCTTTTTATGTAAACATCGCACGATAATGCTCATGTTGTTTAAATGCTATTTTTTTGTACCGGTAGTGGTTTTAGGGTCGTATGTACCTATGTACCACCGGGTTAACCTGCGGTTAAGTTAAACATGCCCAAACCGTTATGAGTTAACCATTGTTAATTTAACCGCAAGTTAACCACATTGGTGCATACGAGTGATAACTTACGACCATTAAACTTTTATCTTCAACTGTAGAAAACGTGCAGGCTTGGGTAGATCATAGGTTAGCTAGCTATGCATTGCATTAAGCAGTTCCGTTAAAACAACTAAGCTTTTGTGTTGAAACTACAAAGGTTTTATGTTTTTATAAGCATACCCTACCAGTGTGTAACTGGATTTTATGTTCTTATAATTTTAATATATTCGTTCCAGAGATGCTTTTTGTGATTTATAATTAGAAGTTGTTTTATATTAACTTTTTGGCGTACGGTAGTCGGTAGCCTACCAAAGAAAGGCGTGCCCCACAAGTGTTATATAGGCCTACTAACTAAGTTCAACAACCTCCTTTCACAAGTTTGTTCACTTTTTTTTCTAGAAAAGGTTTAATCAATTTTAAAACTCACGCACTGGAACGGAATCTGGCAAATGCGTAAAAATTAAAAAATAACAAATCATAATACACTATGATTAACTTCGCCTAATCTTTAAAGCTTAGTGGATAGAGCGTCTGCGTTTGGAGCTGTAGACTCAGGGTTCGATTCTGAGTCGGGTCAAATCAAATACTCTAAAATTGGTATTCACAGCTGCCCTGATTGACGCTCAGCATTGAAGGGACAGTGTGGAGAGCAAGCCAGTAGCCCAGCAACTTCACTTGTGTCGTCGGGAAAAAGCACTTAAAGGGACTCTCCCATATTTGAGTGGTAGGCAGGTGGCAGCTTGGCTCGAAAATTGCAAGGTTCCTTGGCTGTCTCCTGGCTGAGGTAACTCCTCAGCAAATAATAATATAACGATAACGTTCTAAAATGATTATTAAAACCACAAATATTTTTGTGTGTCCACTATCCAGGACCTTAACGCTGAAGTACGAAGAGGTACGGTACGCAAAAAATCGTACCGTACCGCGATACGGTACGTACGTACGTTACGCTTGGAAATTTCGAGGCTAGTACGTTACGGAAGTTCGGTACGTATTTATTTTTCGATTTGTTACGTTACGTAATTACGGTACGACACATTTATTTTAGTACGGTTCATTAACGTATCATGCGTACTGTAACGTACTTCCACCCCTGGTGAGGAGGCCGCAGCAATAGGCAAAGTAGAAGAGGTCCATTTGAAATTTAGCATGCAGGGTGACGTTGGTACTTCAAGTAGCGAGGACGAATGTCTAGCGGTAATGGCTTTTGCTCTTACCAAAAAAAAAAGAAAGGACAAAATGTGGGTCAGGAGTGCATTTGCTAATAAAGAGAAAAGCTGCTACAACCTTATTAAGGAATTGTCTATGTGGGACCACGAGATGTATTTTCGTTACATGCGAATGAGTCCTAGCCGTTTTGAACGTTTGCTTGCCCTAATCGTCCCTAAAATAACAAAAAAACAACCAACTATCGAGAGCCAATCCCACCTGACCAAAGACTTTCCCTGACGCTTCGCCATCTGGCTACTGGAGAGTCTCAGATTTCTCTGAGCTTACAGTACAGAATAGGACGGCAAACCATCCCTAAAATAATTCCGGAAACCTGCAAGGCTATCGGCGACGCTCTAGCCCCTGAGTATGTAAGCATGCCAACTTCGGCGGAAGAATGGCTTGTTGTTTCGAAACATTTTCAGGAAAAGTGGGACCTTCCTCATGTAATTGGAGCACTGTACGGCAAACATATGCGCATACGTTGCCCAAACAAAACAGGCAGATTGTATCATAATTACAAAGCTTTTTTCAGCATGGTTTTGTTGGCTGTCTGTGTTGCCTACTATTGTTTTCTAATGTACGATTTGGGTCAATATGGCAGCAATAATGACAGTGGCGTGCTGCTGAAAAGTAAACTGGGTAAGCAATTAGCTCAGGAAAATTAGCTCAGGAAAATTTAAACCTTCCTTGTGCGAGTACTCTCGAGGATTGCGCCTACGACCCATTACCATATTTTCTTGTTGGTGACAAGATCTTTCCCTCGAAAACTTATTTAATGCGACTCTATCCAGGCTCACAACTAAATGAAAAGAAGTCCGTTTACAACCTTTGACATTCTCGGTGTCGCCGCGTTATAGAAAACGCCTTTGGTATCTTGGTTGCTCGTTGGAGAATCTTCAATACCCCAATTCAAGCCAAAGTAGAGAATATCGAAACGATTGTTATGGCTACCATTGCTTTGCATAGCTACTTGAGGCAAACCGACAACGCAAGTTATTGCTCTTGTGGGTTCCTTGATAGTGAAAATTCCAGTAGAGAAATCATTCCTGGACACTGGCGTAGAGAAATTGGTGTTGGCAGTTCAGCAGGCAGTGATGGAGTAGTGCCAGTGCCAACACTCAGAGGATCACGCCGCAGTGAGAATGCTCTACACATGCGAGATTGCCTGATGGAATATGTCAATAGTGATACTGGTTCGTTGAACTGGCAAGTTGATTATGTACGTCGAACCTAAACTCTGTAACGTCGTGGCTGTGTAAAACGTTGGGTGACAGTGCAGAATCTTTTGCCGTAACGCCTGCATTTGACAGCCTATTTTAAGGCTAGCGTACATTTTCAAACTGGTTGGCAATACCACCAAGAATAAACCACATGTAAACAGTCGCATGCAATATATACGTCTTCAGATTGTGACTAATTGGTTTTAGACTACCGCGTAATATTACTCTGGAATGTTTTGTTGTTGCTATGTGTACGCTCCGTACCTTAAAACTTTGCTTTCTGAAAATGGTGTGAGTGGTTCATAGATTACGATAAGCTTACAGCAGCTCAATGGTCAAGTGGTAAGAGTGTCCGCCTCTGGAGCTGTAGACTCGGGTTTGATTCCGAGTCGGGTCAAACCAATGACTTTAAAATTAATATTCACAGCTTCCCTGCTTGATACTCAGCATTAAAGAAACAGTGTGAAGAACAAGCCGGCGAGTTTACTTGTTGTGTCGTTGGGAAAGGCACTTAGCAGGATTTCCCCATCTTGGTGTGGTAGACAGATGGCCGGCAACTCCTAAGCGAGCTCGTTAGAGCGCTTTGATCGCTTTCTCGTGACAGGAGGATAAATATGCCATAAAACTAAAAACTAACTAAAAATTCTCGTCAGCCTTGCTACGCACAGCCAATCCAGGCTAAACTCATTCCAGACTGTAAAGACTCTTTTTTGCATTGCTTTACCTGAACATCTCGACTTCACCTCTTTTTTAGGTTGTGCCCTATTTTTGGCAGGCGACTGGCCCCAAACAACGATACCCAATGAAAGAACCAATGTTTGGGGCCAGTCGCCTGCCAAAAATAGGGCACAACCTAAAAAAGAGGTGAAGTCGAGATGTTCAGGTAAAGCAATGCAAAAAAGAGTCTTTACAGTCTGGAATGAGTTTAGCCTGGATTGGCTGTGCGTAGCAAGGCTGACGAGACTTTGGTTATAGTCGAAACATTAATTTGTCCCTTGCAAATTTCTTAACTAAAAATTGTTTGCTAATTCGACATGAACTGACCCGCAACTAGGTGTATTTGCTTATTAGAGGCAGAAAACTGTTTAGAGGGGAGAAATCCGTTTAAAAACTCAGTACGAATAAAAATTCAATTTTTTAAGGGGGGGGGGGGGGGCATTTTTACAGCTGTTGGCAGCTGCCTATGTCCCCTTTACGTTGCGGGCCGGGCTAGAAAGATTGAACATGCTTAACTCTTGTACTAGTTGAGAATATTCGAAACTTCGAATATCATGCGACGTCCAAGAAGGGAAAAGAGTCACTAGAAACCCTGAGAATACCGGCATAAGGGTGGGAGGGTAGGAAAAACCGTCACAAAAACACCTTAAAACAAGGCAAGAGGTGCCTAAAAAGAGTTCGGACTCGGACACTCCGATTAACCATTTATTCTTTTCTTGCCTTTTTTCCTAATTAGCGCCCGTACATATGTTTGTGGTTTTACACTCGTAACCAGTAACCTGTTTATTTTAAGCGAATTTTACGATTGGCAAGTATGACGACGCAGGTGTCGCATAAGTTTTCGTCCACCTGTTTTATTTTTCAATAAAAAAAAATCACAATCACAGGTTATAAAATGTTTGTTCCGGTGGCTCTTGATGAGCGATGAAGGGTGAAGGTATATTAAACGATAGCCCAGAACTCCCAGAGCTTTGAGGCTGCTCTTGGGAAGCCGTTGAACTTATTCTTCTGTATCTATAGATCAGGTCAGAAATTTCGTGTTTAATTTCCACCTGCATTTGATCCGGGAATAGCTTTAATTCCTCAGCGATCCATTTCCCAAAAACATCCTCTGCACTATCGCTGTTTCTTGTTGCTTTGCTCCTCTTAAATTTGAGAAAAGCTGCTACTTCATTTATCACTTCGTCTTGGGTCCGACGTTTTTCGCGAACTTTTTTTTTCTCATCCTGATTATTCGCTGATTGTACCCTACTCTCCGTGCCGGACATGATCGAAACTTCGGGGCTAACCTCACTTGAACTTGCATTTTCTGCGGATAAGGAGCGTTTCTCACTGGAATCTGGTTCAAGCTGCGAGCGCGGGTCCACGCTGATGCTGTTTGAACTTCCAGCCATTACATTTGTTTTGGTAAGTTTTTGGCGAATACACGAGTCATACCACTGTAAAAATTTGTAGTCATCCAAGCATTTTTGAGCTTTTAAAACTTGATCTGAGCCAACTCCAGACTTGCTTGAGATTTTCACGTTCATCCGTTTTCTGCTGCACCTATTTAGCAAAACCTCCCAATCGAGGCTGGAACTAGGGATGTGCCTCGAGGAAAATTACTCGGACTCGCTGAGTAACGAGTATTCACGACATTACTCGGCCGAGTCCGAATCCGAGTATCTACGACGTCAAAATATGAACTCAAAATTAGGTGAAGAGCAAAAAAAAAAAGATCATCAAGTCCGTAGAAGTCCTATTTTCGACTCAAAATCGGATAAAAAGCAAAAAAAAAGGTCAAAGTGATAATGGTTTAATACTCGGCCGAGTATCAATTAGTACTCGGACTCGGCCGAGTCCGAGTAATGCCTTATTACTGGGCCGAGTGCTCGGACTCGGACTCGACTCGGCACATCCCTAGCTGGAACTTACCGGCTGCTTGTCAAGAGTTTCATCTATTTTAGCCCAGGCATTTACTTTACGCAATTTGTCTTTGTAGCCAGCCTCTGCCTTGTCATAGAAGCAAGGGTATTTCCTTACCTCTTCAGCCAACTTTTCATCTTGCTGCAACACGCATTGGTTTGTTTTACCCATTATCATAGAGAGTACTTCAGTGACACATCCAAACTATACCTTGCAGAAAGTCAAAAAGGCCACTTTGGAACTATGGTTCTATGGATCTTGCTGCAACACGCATTGGTTTGTTTTACCCATTATCATGGAGAGTACTTCAGTGACACATCCAAACTATACCTTGCAGAAAGTCAAAAAGGCCACTTTGGAACTATGGTTCTTAGACCTTTATTTCTTACCCGATTTTTAGTAATGACGTAACATTGCTGCTTGTGGCATCATAGAGGGTTTTTATCCAGTGGTAATTTCAGTGAGAAAATATCAAAACTTTTTGATAAATTATCACTGAAATTATCACCATAATTCTCACTGAAATCGGAAAATAAAATTATCACTGACTGCTCCACCTCTGACAATTTATAATTCTCACTCAGTGATAATTTTTCACTTAGTGAGAATTTTCAGTGGTAATTTTAGCTCTTCCGGTGATAATTCCAAATTCTTACTGATGAAATTCTCACTGCTCTGCTCCACCAGTGAAGATTTTGAAATTCTTACTGAGTTTCAGTGATAATTATGTTGATAATTTGAAATTATCACTGGTGGAGCCGTAGCTTAACTGATCACTATTTGTAGATTCGCTATTTGTTTTTTTGCTTCCTCCTTTTGTGATAATTACTGTAACTGTTCTTTCCATATATGGGCACAATTTCGTTAATTAAAACTTTACCATGATATGGTTAATTCGTCAAAAACAATTTTTAAACTTAACGAACTACCGTAAATCAACTTTCGTTAAATTCTCTATTAACTTAACGTTTACTGCTTGTCAACATCTGTTCCCGTTTTGTTAATGCTTATTACTTTTTTCCATAACTTTAAGATCAAAAGCCTTGCCAAATATTGTTTGAAGACGAAAGTTTGCTTGCACCAACATTATTATTCCAGAAGTTTTATTTCGGCCTAAGCCTACCAGTGAAATTGGAAAAAATTCATAAGTTCAAAAAAGTCAGTTAAGGCGTAGGGGAGACTGGGGAGATATGTTACAGTTTTTGGTAAAACGGTCTTTACTGCCGCTCTATTGCGCGTACGAGCTAACTTTCTTTTTTATAGCTTCATGATCCCCTTAGGAAGTAATCAGAAATGGTTGTACGTTTTTATCTCCTTATCTTAGGGGCCTCAAAGATGAATTAACATAGGGTCTATTGTAACATTTCACCCCACAACAGCGGGGTAAGTTGTTACACCTAATGGGGCACTGTGTTACATTTGTTAAAAGTCATTTAGAAGGTGTAAAACAGTTAAAAAATCTCAAAAAAGTTGAATAACGAAGCAAAACAAGCGTAATCGGTCGCTCCATAAAGTAATTTGAGCTTACAAACGCAATTCATACTTGGCATTGAACACTATCTTTGCAGAAGACTCAAAACGATGCAAAAAACAATTTACATATCGGAAGTCTCGCACACGTAATTGCTATTAGGCTTACAATCAGCACATTCAGCATGCGACCACTTTAAGCATTTACACCCTAACTCTAACTTTATTAAAAACCAAATGGGGCAAGATGTTACACTGTATAACATTTTACCCCTTCACAAAATATGGACTTGAATGAAATTTTTCATAATTACGTTGCCCTTCAAATGAGAAAAGCTTGATAGGCTCTTAAACTACAATGATTTCACTTATCAAAAAGCTACAAGTCTTACCCTTAACCTCAAATCTCTGCTAGGTATTAAGTTTTTTAAAAATATTGAAAAATTTACTTTTACAGCTTAAAATAATTTTTTTCCAATATTTTTTGCTAAATCAAACCCACAAGTCTTGCATTTTTTTGTTGAAACCCTTTGTCCAGTAGGTTATAAGAAAACTTAAATCTAGCTGTTTATAAGCCGCATTTAAAAAATTCAAGGGACTGTAACAACTTACCCTTGTAACATGTCTCCCTTAGTTCAAAAATTTAAAAGTTTTCAGATGTCTAATTAAGGGCGTAATTAAAGTCAATGAGTAACCAAATACTGTGTCACCCCCTGACACCAGGGGCGATTTACTAATAGGCTAGACAGGCTAAGCCTGGGGCCTCGGAAAAATAAGGGCCCTCGGCATGAACGCAAACCTCTTTTTTTGAGATCGACCATCAAGAGCTTTATATACGCTGAGATGAGTCTGATAGTAGTGTAGGATGCGCATTTCGACCCCCAACAGGTGGATAGATGGACAAGTGGAGGCATGTGGAAAGGTGGAGGCAGGTGAGATTTTTTTTGACAGGTGGGATTTTTTTTGGCAGGTGGGATTTTTTTGACAGGTGGGATTTTTTTTTGATAGGTGGGATTTTTTTGACGGCAGACAAGTTCTGACATGTCAAAAACAAAGAAAAAAAAGGTGTATAAAAAGAGCTGATATTTTGAAACTTCATTCAAACAAAAAATGGAGACGTATACCGAAATGGCTGATCAACTCGAGAAACAAGCTGAAGAAATTGTTCCAGTCGACGCTCGACCGTATACCTCGTGTTACGAAGCGCTGCGTGAGAATCAAGATTTACTAGAGAGGGCGCGATCTATCCAATCGATGGCCAGGGGTATAAGGGAAAAATTTGCTCACATCGTTTCATCCGGATTTTGTATCCCTAGTGAATACCCAAACATGAGAAAAGCGATCGTCACAATCCGTAAGGGAAAAGTATCATTTTCTTCGGAGCAACTGCTACAGTCTATCAAACTGCTTCTGGAAGACGTGCCTTACATTGCGTTCATGTCACCCAAAGGTTTGCTCCCTTCCGTCACTGTTTTGGGTTAAAGAAGAAAACGACGAAAACTGTGACGTAATCAAACAAGTCGAGACCCTGAGGAGAGAAGTGGCGGTAGATGGATTCCAGATCAAGTTCGACGTAGATGCCGTTCTTGCTCCTACGCGATATGTGCTCTATCTATATGAAAAGAGCTCTAGCTTTGAGTTTTCGAAACCAGGTCTTTCAGAAAAAGAAGAAAAGCAGTTTAAAGCGATCCTAAATCTAATCCTTGATCCACGAAGAAGAAAAATTCAACATATTCCAGTGAAAAGGCCCTGTCGTTTGGATGAATCGACTCCTATCACAAAGAGAAAAAGAGATGATGGATGCGCTTAATATTTTCTTTCTTGTATGTTTTTTGCCTGTGGGACTTTACCAATTAAACAGACCACATGATTCCCTTTTATTTGTGTTTTATTGTCTACATGCAGAAAATTCTTCAGTAAGTCAAAAAATCCAGCAAAATAATTATGCATTATTTCAAAAAATCCAGCCACATAATTATGCAGTAATTCCAAAAAGGCCAGCTAAGTAGCTAAGCTAGCGAGAGTCAACAGCAAAACCGGTATATGAGTTCGATCGTTATGCAAGACATGTGCCCTGCAGGGTTATGATAGGTCGCTATGAAAGAAACTGATCAATTCCATTGTCGATTTTGACATTGAAATTATGTTGTATAAACTTTTTGATCATTTGATCATTTTTAACTACATTCGACGTAAAAGGCGACAGAATTTGTTTCATTGACACATCACGACATCTATACAAAATATAATATACACAATAATGTTCACAAACAACTGATAAGGGATTCTGAATCGATTTGGAGTTACATGACCACATAGTTGCGTTTTCATTCATAAAAGAATCAAAATTGTAAAATTCAGGATTCAGTCCGTAGCTGTCCATAAATTCTCCTCGTCTGTTTTCATCAAAATACACGGCAATCCAGTGCTCTCCACTTTTCCAACTCGGATCGGTGTTCAAAACGAATGCGCTCGGATAAGATATCGAGGCAGGTAATCGGTCGCGAGGACATACATCTTTGAAAACTTGTTTGGTATAGGGGTCTTAAGTTAAAATTCTATCAATTTGATCGGAATTCATGCGTTGTAGTCAAAAACGACGTTGCGTGACTTGTCGATTTGCAATAAGTTGTCAAATTCAGCGTAGATAACTGTGTTAACAGTAGCAGGTAGAGCTTGAGCAAAATGAACTTCCAGTCGTAAGTTTCCGTTGTTAACCAGTTCAAAATTTTCGCCGCAAGATTCTAAATCTGGTCTTAGGTCAAAAGCAAACAAGACGTTTCCACCTTTAAAATCGTCTTTAGTAAAATCTATCCCTTCGTCTAAATAATATTGTCTTGTTTCCGTGTACAGCGACAAAAAGCTGCGAATGGATCGACGGCCGGCAAAATCAGGCTGCAAAGGACGGGAAGGTATTTGCTCTCCGTCTTTGTACAAAGCTATGAAATTGATGTTGTTGTGTTTAAAGTTGAAGGGTTTTTTACCAATCACTCCATTGTAGGCGTCGTTGTCCACAAATCCAATCACGACTCTTTTAGGTAACTGTCCCCAAAACAAGTTTTCCTTGATCGCAGTAAGGTTGTGGAATGGTAAAGGATTTGACTTCTACTCTTCGAAGAGGATACTTTGCCAAACCTAGTTGCAGGGCTTTGATGTGCCCCATGCGCACAGCATCGCTTGGCCTCACTTTCCGACAGTACAAGCTAACATCTTTCAAAAAAACTTTAAAATTTCCCTCTCCTTGCAAACAAAAAGTGCTCTTGGATCGAATAAATCGTAGCTTCATCTCCACACCGTTTAACAGAAAACGGTTTTGAAAACACATGTCCAAATGGATCTTTCCTAGCATATCCATTTCGTGACTTCCAGCTGTTTCTAATTTTCGCAAAGTAAACCCAGCATTGGCCTCTGCTGTTGAATCAAAATGCTCAGGGGTGTCTTTAATCCATTTATTGCCGAGGAGTTGGGACTACTTTGCGTCTTTTCCAAAGCTCAACAGCGTCTCGATATACGTTCGATATGCATAAGTATTGTTCGATTGAGTAATCAGAGTATTGTTTAAACTGAGATCTGCTTGAGACCAGAGACTGTGAAGAGAATTCGTGATTGGCGCTATGTTTGCATCCTCTGCAAGATTTGAACCGTCTTCGTTCACCACAGCAGCCCGTACGTATAGAAACGTGTTGGCCAAGTCAGTATAGTAATCGCCTTCCTCAGAAATGACAAATTTCACTGGACTATTCTCCGAAAAAATCGACGTAGGCCGATGCTCCACAACCCTTCCATGGTCTACCGAAGTTTGAGTGGCTGGGAGAGCAAATAGATCGAGTTCGCTTTTTAATCCTTCACAAGAGGCCGGATGAATGAGACTTGCCATCTAACCGAAAATGTCTTTTGATCTTGTTGAAGATTTTTTAGATCTTTTTATAGCTGACTGCCTTTTTCGTCTACGTTTCAATAGAGGCTGAACGAGCTCCCCAGGTGGTGTAGCAGCGGCTATGCGTTTCAGGAGGTTGACGCCACTTTGTTTGGCTCGATGGATCGCCGCTTTTTAAATTTTTACCTTGTAGCGCATCTGAAGCAAGCTCGGCTCCTGAGCGTTGTACTTCTTTTCCCACTGTTTTTATCCCGGACTTAATCATTGGTAGAACTGCACGACCAATGGACGAAAACAAACCACATAGGCCACACCCCCGCTGAAATTGTCTTCCAGAATAATAAGGCATACCCTTTCCGACTTGAGTGACATAGTAGTTTTCGTAATCTTTCGGGTTACAACAGTATTTCACCTTCATCTTTTTTCAAACGTGTTGCAACTTTCTTCTCCGAAAATGTAAAGTGACTGTGACTTTTCCTCTCTCAAACTTTAGTGTGTCACCCTGGTCGTTTCGCAATGCAATGTGAATATCACTAAAATTCTTGCGTATTAAAGGGTGATATTGTATTTTTTCAAATCGCTTGTGAATGTAATCTCCGTGGGAACCTTCGATAGGGATGGCCATCGGTAAAGGTGTCATGATGTCGCCAACAATTCTCGGTTCAATGACGTTACAGTATACAAAGATGGAATACATTCCTTGATAAATATCGATTTCTCTGGATGCGTGATATGTCGTAGGACTTGTATATTCCTCAAAGTGAACACCTAGTAAGTTTCCTAAATCTCTTCCAATAGTAACTCTTCCTCTAGCCACCTGAATCAGGACTTTGTTCGCAAATTCCTCGTACAACAAACGAACTCGTAAAGTTTCATCCCCGTAATATTGTCTTAATCCTTTCATCAATTCATCCACAATATCTTTAGGAGAACTGTAAAATCCTGGCTGCAAAGTTACACGGACAACGCAACGTTTATATTCATATTTTAACCAAAATTCTCCATCAGATACGTTGTACCAAGTACGAGGATAACTGATTTCAGCGATTCCAACCTCCCAAGAGCCTTCGAGATTAATCTCGTGGGGTAACGTGGTCGTATAATCCGATAATGTGTTGTTTGGAAAATGATTAAAGGAGCTATTGCTCGGGAGTGACATGTAAAATATTTTCTTCGTTTTTTTCTTTGTTAATTGTTGGACTTGGTAGCAGATACCCAAGACAACTCGATAACAAACTCACCCACAGAGAGGTTTTGTCTGCATCCACACTCAAATTGTAAATGCTCGCAGTAATGACGGCGTAAATTGCAATCACCTGACAGATGAACACGATTTCGGCTCTAGGGACAAACTTTCCCAATAAACACCATTTAGTCATACCGAACAATGTTCTCGGCATCAATCCACGAATTAAGTTTCTCTGGATACCCCAACCATTTTATAAGAAATTGCTTTTTTCCTGCTTTCTTTCTCGAAGATAAAATATTCTCCACTTTGTACACGTCGTTGTCTTTAATTACTTTCTGAAGTTCCTGAGAATAGAACGTTCCTTCAATGTTTTCCCCATCCAGATCCTTTAGCTTATAATAGGGAGGTTTTTCGTGTAAAGCTTCTGTAATGATGAATAGTTCTTCAGACCAGTTTGGGAGGTAGTCTTTTGTGAAAATTTCGTCTTGTTTTGCTGATACGCACATAATCTCCTACACTCAGTTTAGGAGCTTCGGTTCTTGAACTATCCGCGTAGAGTGTCAGCCAAACTTTTTCCTGATTTTCGTAACCCACAGAAGCGGGCGTGCGTTTTATGGAACGATGATAAGAGTGATTGTATGAGTGAACTAAATCTTTCAAAACGTCAATGTATTTTTTCGTGTTTTTTGATGTAAAATAACGCCACATGCGAGTCTTGATCGTTCGGTTGAAACGTTCTACGATGCTCGCTTTTGTTTCTTCGTAATGAGTTGTAAAAAAGTGTATGTTTCTTGATGACAGCCAACTTTGCAAAAGCATGTTAGTAAACTCGTTCTCGATCAAATATTGGCAAAAGTTGAAAAGGAAAATATCCCCAAAAAGAGGTAAAAAAAAAAAGAAAACTGAATTGTTTTTTATGCACTACTTTGTCTGCTTAGAAATTAAAAGTTAGAAAACACAAAAATAATCGCCGATTTAAATTGAATTTTAGTGATGTTTTCATTTTGTTTCAATTTTTTCTTGTTTAGTTCACAACAACAGTCGGAGCCCTCCCTGAGTCAAATGAATGATGAATTAAACGAATTCTATGAGCAAATGTAAGTTTTAATATTTCCTCCGAGCAAACTAATTATGCTTACTTTTCTAATTTTTGTTCCAGTTGCTATGCAGCTGTCTCCCAGAATTATCTGGATGACGTTCTGGCTACACCTCGATTACAGTCCGAGTAAGATACGCTTGTTAACCTTTTTTTTGTGTGTCTGTTTAGAAATTCATAAACTCTTCATTACCTTGTACTATGTTTATATAAACGCATCTAAGCCAAAACCATTGATGTCTTAATTTTTTTTTCTTGAAGTGTATTTTTTTTTAGTATTACCAACCTCCCTTCCAATCCACCTCCCCAGGAAAGCTCCGCGGATGAGGATAGCGAAACCAGGTAAAACAAAAAATTGTTTATCGTTTTAATCAATGTGTTTAAAGATTTTTTTTTTTAGGATGCTTCAAAAACATCAAAAAGGTATCCAGGACTGGGAGGTCATTGGAACCGTACAAGATCGTTTTAATTTTTCCCTTTCGAACACTTCATTTAAAAACCATCAAAAACACATTTATGAAAAAATAGTGGCAGTTGAAAATTTTCACTATTTAATTAATTATAGTTTTGGTTAAGTTTTGAGAAATCACATGACAAATGAATTGCGTTATTTTCATGCAAGCGGCGGAACAGTTTTGTTATCTTCTCGTTTAATTAGTCGTACTGAGGATTTGATGGGATTTTTACTGTCAATTTCCGATGATGACCTTTTTCTCAGCACCCGCAAGCCTGACAGTCAGTGGGTTGTGGACAAGGCGACAAACATTACTTTTTTTTTGACCAAAAGAATTAATTGTCCAATTGGTTGCGGTCAAAATTTGGCAAATTTTGTGATGGATAACCCAGGGATTCATGCATTGATTCGAAATAATAAAACTGGGAAGATGTACGATGACAACCTGTGTCTGTTCCGCTGCTTGGCGCTTCACCGCGGAAATAAAATTACAGCACTTGAAAAAGAAACTTTAAATTTATTTAGTTGTTATTGTAATTATTTTCAAATTTCGCCGACCAACTTTTCTGGAGTAACTTTGGCCAAACTTGATCAAATTGAAAATTTATTTCATAGCAATGATTATGGTGTATTGTTCGGAGGAAAAAAATGCAAAATTGTTACTGCGAAGCAAAAAAATTTATTCAACAACTGTGTATGTTAATCTTTTTGAAAATCATTTTAGTTATATTCGAGATTTTTGTTTATATTCCAAAACCTTTGTGTGTTCAAAATGTAACAAATGTTGGCCTATTAAACGAGACATGCTCCGTCACGAAAAAACTTGCAATGCATTGATTACTCACAAATTTCCCGGTGGAGTGTATCGTAGTACCAAAAGCATATTTGAAGAAGCATATTAGAAGAACTTGATGACATTGATATTTGTGTCCCAGAAAATTTGAGATTTTACCCTTTTCGATCTACCTTGGACTATGAAAGCTTTTTCTCTTCTGACTCTCTACCCAATCCCTCTTCAAAACTTGCTTTCACTGCAAAACACGAACCTTGCTCTGTCTCTTTGTATAGTAATGTTCCCAGTTTCCAATCTCCTGTCTGTTTTGTCAATGATGGTAGTGCTGAAGGGTTAGTTAGGCGCAAAGTCGAGCATTTACTAACTATCTCGAGAGCTGCGTACGAGATCTTGAAACCAAAGTACCAGTTTGTGCTTGACGCTGTTGACGAGAGAGATGATCGGAGGAGCACTAATCTCAAAAACAAATGGACGATTTTTTGAAGGAGCATATTGTGCTTGGTTTTAATTCCGGTAAGTATGATAGCAATGTTGTCAAGGTGTTCTTACTAAAATCTCTTCACCCCGGGATCACGTTTACCATAATAAAACAACAATGACTACATGTGTATTAAAACTAAAGAATTAAAATTTGTGGACATGAAAAATTATCTGGCTGCAGGGGCTTCTTATGACCAATTTCTCAAGGCATATGGGGTGCAGGTGAAAAAATTCTTTTTTCCGTACGAATTTCTTGATTCTCTTGAAAAACTCGACTATTTTTCTCTTCCCCGCACGAGGCATTTTATTCTTCTATCAAAAATTCAAACATTTCCGACGAAGAGTACGCTTTGTGCAAACGTGCTTGAAAAGAGCAAAAGATGACAACGCTTAGAGACTTTTTGATTTACTATAACAACCTGGACACTTTTCCTTTCTTACAAGCTGTTGAAAAAGCGTTTTCTATTTTTCAAGACAAAAAGCTGGATATGTTCAAATCAGCCATTTCTGTTCCTGGGCTTACTTTAAACATTCTCTTTTCTTTACTTCCTCCTGATGTGTATTTCACCCTCATCAGCAATCAAAATCGGAACTTGCATTTTTTGCTTAAGGAAAATTTAGTTGGTGGTCCCAGCATTGTTTTTCACAAATACCACGAGAAGGATCTTACTTTTTTGCGTGCAGTAGACTTTCCCGAGCCGAAGATTTGCAAATCAATCATTGGGTTTGATGCAAATGTCTTGTATCTTTCTGCAATCATGCAAGACATGCCTACCGGATATTTTGTTCGGTATCAAATGGAGGACGGTTTTAAACCCCGAGTGAGTCAAAAGTTTGGTTATCTAGCGTTGGAATGGCTTGAGTTTGCAGCACGACAGGAGGGAATTACAATTAAGCATATGTTTAATGGCGGGGAAAAGACAATAGGTCCAAGGCGGTTAAAAGTAGATGGGTTTTGTCGTGAGAGCAGTTTGATTTTTGAATTTCACGGATGCATATGGCACGGCTGTACTTGCGGAGTCAATCGGGATGCTGCTGGAGTTTTGAAAAAAGTGAATCCCTTCGGCAAGGACATTGAACAACTCAGAGAGGACACAAGGGAACGAACTCAGCACCTTCGCAGCCTGGGGTATGACGTTAGGGAAATGTGGGAATGCGAGTGGTATCGAATGAAACAAGACCGGGACGTGCAACACATTGTAAAATCTCTTGATCTGTGCAAACCTACGTACAATTTGAACGCAGATACCATTCTTGAGGGGGTTAAAACAAGTTCTTTGTTTGGGGTATTGCTTTGTGATATTGAAACTCCTGACTCGTTGAAGGAGAAATTCAGTGAATTTTGTCCTATTTTCAAAAACGCTGAAGTGTCTCGGGAGGACATCTCTCCATTGATGCGAGATTTTGCCGAGAAAACTAAATGTTTGTCGCAACCTCGTAAAATGCTGATTGGAAGTTATTTTGCAAAAAATATTTTTCTCATTACTCTTCTTGTGAAATGGTATTTGGAACAAGGGCTAGTAGTGACAAAAGTTTATGAATATGTGGAATATGTTCCAAAGCATTGTTTTCGTGGTTTCGGGGAAAGCGTTTCAGAGGCCCGCCGAGCTGGTGATCGAGACCCGGATAAGAGCGATCTTGCAAAATCTGATGAAGCTCATAGGTAGTTCTGGCTACGGTAAGTGTATCACCAATTTGGAAAAACACAAGAAGGTCCAGTATTTCAATGCGAGTGAAGTGTACGGAGCTGTAAATGATTCCTAATTTTGTAATTTAAACGAGCTAGATGAAGATTTTTTTGAGGTTTCTTTTAATAAAAAAACCATAGATTTTAAACTGCCAATTCAGATCGGGTTTTTCGTTTACGGGCATGCAAAATTACGAATGCTACAATTTTACCATGAATTTATTAGCTATTATGTTGACAAAAAAGATTTTGAATGCCTTGAAATGGACACCGACTCACTCTACATGGCATTGTCCGGCCCATCTTTTGAGGACGTCATTTCTCCATCTAAGCGACATGAATTTTATTCCAATTTCCATCACTGGCTCCCATCTCAATCTTGTCCCCGTCACCGCCAGAAGTGGATCGAAAAAAAGTGTCTTTCTCAGGACTGGACGCCTGATGAGTGCTGCTTGGAACAGCAGCGCTATGACAACTATGAAAAACAGAATGGGAGGGTACTGCCATGGTCTGTCTTTGCTCCAAAACTTATTTCGGAAAAAGTTCCCAACCCAACGAGTTTGCAAAGGTCTTAACACAAAACAGAATGTCTTTTCCCTCGAAACCTACCTCAACGTCATCAAGAATCAAGCTAGTGGTTTTGGTACCAACAAATCTTTTCACGTTAAAGATAACAGTGTGTATACTTATGAGCAAGTCCGATCCGGTTTATCGTATTTTTATCCTAAACGTTTGGTCCTGGATGATGCTGTTAGCACAAAACCGTTGAAAATTTAATTCTTCGTGTTTTTTTTGTGTGTGTTGAAAGTAATAAAAAATGCCTATGCTGTATTTTGTTCTTGTGCATTATTTCTAGAAAGCTATTTGAATTTCAAAGGAAAAAAAAGATTGAGAGAGTACTTAAAATACAATTTTGCAGCGAACGCATTTAGATGATGGCAAGCAACGCACTTTTTAGATCGGATTTGGAAACGGAATTATATCCATGCGCTACCCCACATCGAGAGGACCTTCGACTGGTGTTAAGTAGGCTAAGAACTTTTTCAAACGATCGGTGGCCGCATTCCTCGCCTGGATTACATCCACTTTAACTCGCGGAGGCAGGGTTTTATTACGTAGGCCGCTTTGATCAAGTCAAGTGTTGGTACTGTGGGGGTGGATTACAAAGGTGGGATGATCGCGACAATCCGTGAAAAAAACACGCAAAGTTCTATCCTCATTGTAAATTTTTGCAAAGTCACAAAGGATTCGACTTTGTTTATGACGTCAATCGTGGAATCCCTTACCTAGTTAGACCATTAACATCCAAGCTCCGTCTACCTGTTTCGGCAGGGTTCTTGATACGAAATACGAGTCTTGATCCAACAGCAGTTTTTGATCCAAGTACCTCATCCTCAAGATCTCCGAGTCCCACAACCGTTACAGAGAAAAATTCCTTGAAAGAGACAAGTTTACTAGCTTCCGAACGGATCTCTCAGAATGAACAATTTCCATCAGCTGACAATTCTTGTAAAATTTGTTATTCTGGAACTATCAATGCTTTGTTTTTGCCTTGTTCGCATATTATGTGCTGTTTGAATTGTGCAATGGTAGTTGCTGATTAAGGTTGTCCTATCTGTCGTGCAAAAATTTTCGAAATTAAAAAAGTCATTTTTTCACAAAAAAGACTGCTTTTTAAAAAAAGGTAGTTAGTTTTAGGATGGACGTGCGATTTCAACACCCTTTTACCTGCGTCATTGCCGGGGCCACTGGAAGTGGTAAAACTGTTTTTGTAACTAGATTGTTACAATATGCAGACGCCATGATAAACTTTCCTCCAGAAAAAATATGTTGGCATTACGGCGCATGGCAGACGCAGTTCGAAAGCATCCCCAACGTTGAATTTATTGAGGGTCTACCAAATATAGAAAATGTTGACTAGTCAAAAAGAACATTAATTATCATTGACGACTTGATGAAAGAAACCAATCGTTCAGTAACAAACTTATTCACGGAAGGAAGTCATCATTACAACTGTAGTGTCATTTACATCGTTCAAAATCTATTTAATCAAAACAAAGAAAACCGAACCATTTCTCTGAATAGCCATTACATTGTTGTCTTTAAAAACCCACGCGATGACTCGCAAATCGTTCATTTAGCAAAACAGTCTTACCCATCGCGTCCAAAAATTGTACATGAAGCTTTTCTAGACGCCACATCTAAACCGTTTGGTTATTTGCTGTTTGATTTTACTCAGAACAAAGACTATGTACTAAATGACTGGAAACTCCCCGATTACCAGAAAAAAGTCGTTCACTCGGTCACGCTCTGATGCATATGAAGAAAAGCACTAATTTTGTGCGCGTGGAAAGAGATAGGAGATTGGAAGTCTGCCGGCATAGTTTCTGTTCCTAAATTTATAAAAACAGGAATTAAGCCAGTTGAAGGTAGTGGGGATGAAAGTATTATCCTGCACTTCTGAGTTTCAATGCTGACAGACATATTGCGATATGTTTTAAGTTGAATAATAAGAGTTTTGGATGGCCCTTGAAGGTTTAAATAGCTATCCTAACAATCCAAGGATTAATTTTGAAGCCTTCCTGGTGGATCGACGTCTTGCGTGGTTTCTATGATTACTAAGAGTGATAACGTTTTCAACAATAATAATTTAACCTTTTTAGATTATGTAGTTAAGCATGAAATCAGTCATGGGCTAATCTTTTCTGCTACTTTGTCCTGGCTTGGTAGTGCAGTAACGTTTTTTTTTTTTTTGGACTCCAGACTATGCTTGCAGCTGTGCAATAAAGTTGTTTCAATTTCTAAGAACTGCCAAATACTTGCAGGTTATCGGCTTTTTCAAAAAGACTAAAAAAATCACCCTACAGGTGTAAAAATATGCGATTGCGATAGGCTGACAAACACACCAGTAAGCTAACAAAAGGGACCTGTACAATGATAAATCAAGCTGCTAATACAGTAAAGGACAGGAGCGTACTTGGTCTATTTTTTTTAATGGTTACTTAGATTGAACTCACTCTATATTTATTTTATTGTTATGACCACTAATATATTTTCAGCAAAAATAGTCTAGTCTAGGTTTATGTTCATGGTCTAGGCTCTGCTCTGGGCAGTGTTTGGTCTAGGCTCTGGGCTGGTGTCTAGTGATAAATTGTAGACTTGTCTTAGTTTCATTATTTTAAACTAAAATGATGAATTGTCTTATGGCAAAAAAAAATTGTCTTCCGAGGACGCCAAAAAATTGCCAAATGTCCTCCTTTTCGACATTATGAACAGTGAAAACATGTCACAACATTCTTCCACGAAAATTTTTGGAAAGTTTCAGTGCAAACTACGGTCTGCGGACGTGATGACCTTTTTTTGGTCTTTACGGCTTGTTTTTGAGCAGAAAAATGAATATTTGCGGACGTGATGACCCTGAAAAAACCTGTTCTCCTTTTGCATAGTGAAAATATGGTAACCCTAGATATGGTGTGTTATTGCAGTATCACGGCAAAGAATGAAAACGAAAATTGAAAAATCCTGAAAATGTTAAAAAAGTAATGGCACTGACAGAATATGAGAAGCGTATGACGGTCAAAAGGTAGTATTTTGCGGTCAGATTATATATTACTGGGCTCCCTTGGCGTTTTATCTAATAATTTTTTAAAATTTTTGTGTGTTAAAGACTGGAAACCAGGAGAGGATTCACGTCTGCCTCCTCCCCTACCCAGAAAAAAATAATTAACGGATTTGCACGATTTACAAAAACGGGCCGAGAAGATGTGGGGGGGGGAAACTGATCAAAGTAGATCAAAGTAGGTTTTATTTGTGTTGCGGTTACAAAGGAGTAGGTGTACATTTCGTTCAACGTATTGCTACTTCAAACATGACCGAAAAAAATTGAAATGACCGAAATTTTTGTAGACAGTTAGGTCGATTGACCGAAGTCAAATTAAAAAAAAAAAACAGTATTGAACGAATTTTAATGATATGCTGTCAACATGGGACACTCTAATCGCACGAGCCTAGATAGTTAGTTATATATATCCACTATCCAGCCATATTACAGCTGTTGCTCAAATGAAATAACAAATAGAAAAGGAAAATATTAGAATTTATTGTTTTCTTACTTCATAAAGGTTGAGGAAATTACGCACAAACAAAAGCACAGAAAAAGCAACGTCACTATTCACCACTATAACATAGCCTATTAAACCGTAGGCCTATCATCCTATACATAACTCATGTAATCGGCAGTAAAAAAATTTTTTAGAGCGGTATGTGGTTTTACGGGAAGTATTAAGTGGTTTACCAATGTCTGTTTCATTTCCTTTAGCAATTGCTTTTCTTCCAAACATGCATATCAGGAGGTTCCACTCTACTTTCAGAGGCCGATTAAAAGTAACTTCAAATGGTTGGCGGAGATATGGTTTGCTTGGGGGAGAAAACCATTACAAAGTGAGATCATCGTCGGAAACTAACACTTTTTGCATATTCGTCATTTGGTAGAATTTACGTTTTTCTTGTTTTGTCAAGCATATCTTCACCAGCATTCGTAATGCCGCACAAAACAAAAAAGCTCTTTCATCTCACAAACTCTTCAGAACACTTTTTTGTCCTCTTCTCCTGTATCTGACAAATCGGTTTTTGCATTTTTTGCGGTTTATGTTTGTCATTGAGAATGTTGCTTTAAGTTGCAACGGTAAACGACACATCCTGGCAGGTTAGGTTTGTATATATAGTGTTTGGCTATAATTTTAACATGAGCAAAGGCGTTTCGCACAGTTTTGCAGTGAAAACTTTTTGAGGCCAAATGTCAGATACCTTGGGGGGTTTTTCGAGACATGAAATTATCAAAATTGCAACTTCAATTGGCACATACAAAATTACACCATTTATGCTACCAGTAATCTGAAAGCTAAATGCAAAATAAGGAAACCACAATAAAATTTACCAATGAAAACTAACAATTTAGTCAGTTGCCAATCTGTTTTTTTTTTCTATATTTTGTTGCATGCTTATCCTCCTATCACGAGAAAGCGATACAACGAGTTCGCTTAGGAGTAGCCATGCAGCCATCTGTCTACTACGCCAAGATGGGGGAATCCCGGTAAGTGCCTTTCCCAACGGCACAACAAGTAAACTTACCGGCTTGATCTTCACACTGTCCTTTTAATGCTGAGCGTCAAGCAAGAAAGCTGTGAATACCAATTTTAAAGTCATTAATTTGACCCGACTCGGAAACAAACCCAGTCTACAGCTCTTGAGGTAAACGCTCTTACCACTCGGCCATCTGAGCAGCCTAATTAATACAATACGTTAGCAGTCTATTGATAAAAACAAAGCCAACACAGACTGCTAAAATTTGCTAAAGAAGTTCATAAAGTTGCCCTATTAAATCTAAGTGCCTTTCACAATTAATGAACTAGCGAACAGCCAAAAAGAGTAGGCTACCAGGAATAGGCACAAAAGAAGGTAAGCTTTCATCACGCCTTCATAAAATTTCTGCAAATAATTTAACTTCTGCAAAAACTTTCAATTAACACAATTTTACCTGGCAAACTGTTTACCGGTATATTATCTGATTACTAACCATACGGTAGGCACTGACTAGGCTAATCATTCTCTTGAACTTACGGAAAACAACTTGACTTGTTGAATTAGCTTTAGCAGTCAAAATCAACTTAAAATGTTGCAAAATACCGTGTTGTCTATTTTTAAATATCAAATTCTGATTTTCGTTCTTATTCTCGAGACTGCAACACCTTTAACTTAACCACATTCTAGCCTCTTCGAAACTCTGAACTGTAGGTTTCAAGCTTTCCCGTTTCTCAGGCTAAGTCAACAGGATAAATACAATTAAATTTGTCTTCGTCTGATTAAAAGCGCCTGGTTCAAGTTCGTAATTCGCTCTTGCACCTGTAACGTACATTCAAATCCTTTTTTTGTGAGTTTTTAAAGTTTTATGACCAATTTTGTCCAAAAATAATGCATTTGGCGCGAAAAATGCATGCAAAAGTTCTTGGCATCTCGGTTTTTCTTCATATGCATCAGAGCGGAACGGAGTGAACGACCTTTTGTTTACAAATGATGCTGTGACGTAACAAATCAAACAAGAGTTTCCAGTCATTACGTATATAGTCTTTGCTCAGAAGATTCAGGACTTGTATTGTTTGCGAACTCAAATCTTTCCCGACGAAACCAACTTTGTTTATACTCCAATATCATGTCACGTCTGCAGCGTCATGAATCCACTTTAAAATTGTTGTTGAAGGCGAAGCCTGGACTTGTCAAAGGAATTTTAAAAAACTCGGGTGATGATCTAATAAAATGTTTGTGTGAGTGTAGTCATAACCTTTTAAAAGGGAACATTTCTCTTTCAAAAAAAGAAGTTTCCAAACTGAAAAAGTATAAAAAGCCGATTCGCGACGTCGCCAAAAAGTCCATCACTCTTCAGCGAAAACGAAAAATTCTTCATAAAGGTGGATTCCTGGCAACTTTACTTTCTGCTGTAGTTCCTGCTATTGCCAGATTAATTGGAGGAATTGCTCGCAAATGAATAACGTCAAGAAGATGGTTCTTGTTGAACCGCGAACGTTCGAAATGATGAAAAGCAGTCGGCATGAAAAGTCCCTCATTCAAAATGTCATGTCAGAATTGGATGCTGAAATGAATTCTGTTATTTCTCGTTCCGATATTCCCACCAGCGAAAAAGCAAAATTGCACAACCAAGTCTTGCTGCGTTACATGACGTATAAAGATAAATCGGAAAACACACCTGTGAAAGTCCGCATTGAAGATAAAAAACTATTTACCGAAAATGATAGGATCTGATCGTTGGAAGTGTAGGAAAACGCAAGCCAACGGAACTGAACGGTTGGAAAGAATAATTTTCAAGGTGCTCTGAACGCACTTCACGCCCCTAATAAGTTTCTCTCTCCCACAAAGAAAGCGTTTAAAAGGCGAATTTTCAAATGGGAACCCTATCGCTGATTTACTACGATCCAGCTCGTGTGGGTAATCTGGGTGGCATCGGTAGTTTAGAAAGAGCATCCAAAAGGTCTGCAAGAAAGTGGTTGTCCACCCAAGTCACGTACAGTCTACATAAGCCTACTCGAAGACGTTTTTCAAGAAGAAGAGTGATTATGAGCGGCATAGACGATCAATAGCATGCCGAACTTGTCGATTTGTCTTCTCTCAAAAAAGAAAACAAAAATTACAAGTACCTTCTGACGTGCATCGATGTTTTTTCCAAGTTTGCGTGGATAGAACCTTTAAAAGACAAAAACGATAAATCTTTAAAGGAGGTCTTTGCACGGATTTTCAAGAAATCCCAAAGAAAACCCAGAGCGTTGCAAACCGACAAAGGATCCGAGTTTACTAACATGCTTTTGCAAAGTTGGCTGTCATCGAGAAACATTCACTTTTTTACAACTCATTACGAAGAAACAAAAGCGAGCATCGTAGAACGTTTCAACCGAACGATCAAGACTCGCATGTGGCGTTATTTTACATCAAAAAACACGAAAAAATACATTGACGTTTTGAAAGATTTAGTTCACTCATACAATCACTCTTATCATCGTTCCATAAAACGCACGCCCGCTTCTGTGGGTTACGAAAATCAGGAAAAAGTTTGGCTGACACTCTACGCGGATAGTTCAAGAACCGAAGCTCCTAAACTGAGTGTAGGAGATTATGTGCGTATCAGCAAAACAAGACGAAATTTTCAAAAAGACTACCTCCCAAACTGGTCTGAAGAACTATTCATCATTACAGAAGCTTTACATGGAAAACCTCCCTATTATAAGCTAAAGGATCTGGGTGGGGAAAACATTGAAGGAACGTTCTATTCTCAGGAACTTCAGAAAGTAATTAAAGACAACGACGTGTACAAAGTGGAGAATATTTTATCTTCGAGAAAGAAAGCAGGAAAAAAGCAATTTCTTATAAAATGGTTGGGGTATCCAGAGAAACTTAATTCGTGGATTGATGCCGAGAACATTGTTCGGTATGACTAAATGGTGTTTATTGGGAAAGTTTGTCCCTAGAGCCGAAATCGTGTTCATCTGTCAGGTGATTGCAATTTACGCCATCATTACTGCGAGCATTTACAATTTGAGTGTGGATGCAGACAAAACCTCTCTGTGGGTGAGTTTGTTATCGAGTTGTCTTGGGTATCTGCTACCAAGTCCAACAATTAACAAAGAAAAAAACGAAGAAAATATTTTACATGTCACTCCCGAGCAATAGCTCCTTTAATCATTTTCCAAACAACACATTATCGGATTATACGACCACGTTACCCCACGAGATTAATCTCGAAGGCTCTTGGGAGGTTGGAATCGCTGAAATCAGTTATCCTCGTACTTGGTACAACGTATCTGATGGAGAATTTTGGTTAAAATATGAATATAAACGTTGCGTTGTCCGTGTAACTTTGCAGCCAGGATTTTACAGTCCTGCTAAAGATATTGTGGATGAATTGATGAAAGGATTAAGACAATATTACGGGGATGAAACTTTACGAGTTCGTTTGTTGTACGAGGAATTTGCGAACAAAGTCCTGATTCAGGTGGCTAGAGGAAGAGTTACTATTGGAAGAGATTAGGAAACTTACTAGGTGTTCACTTTGAGAAATATACAAGTCCTACGACATATCACGCATCCAGAGAAATCGATATTTATCAAGGAATGTATTCCATCTTTGTATACTGTAACGTCATTGAACCGAGAATTGTTAGCGACATCATGACAACTTTACTGATGACCATCCCTATCGAAGGTTCCCACGGAGATTACATTCACAAGCGATTTGAAAAAATACAATATCACCCTTTAATACGCAAGAATTTTAGTGATATTCACATTGCATTGCGAAACGACCAGGGTGACACACTAAAGTTTGAGAGAGGAAAAGTCACAGTCACTTTGCATTTTTGGAGAAGAAAGTTGCAACACGTTTGAAAAAAGATGAAGGTGAAATACTGTTGTAACCCGAAAGATTACGAAAACTACTATGTCACTCAAGTCGGAAAGGGTATGCCTTATTATTCTGGAAGACAATTTCAGCGGGGGTGCGGCCTCGGTGGTTTGTTTTCGTCCATTGGTCGTGCAGTTCTACCAATGATTAAGTCCGGGATAAAAACAGTGGGAAAAGAAGTACAACGCTCAGGAGCCGAGCTTGCTTCAGATGCGCTACAAGGTAAAAATTTAAAAAGCGGCGATCCATCGAGCCAAACAAAGTGGCGTCAACCTCCTGAGACGCATAGCCGCTGCTACACCACCTGGGGAGCTCGTTCAGCCTCTATTGAAACGTAGACGAAAAAGGCAGTCAGCTATAAAAAGATCTAAAAAATCTTCAACAAGATCAAAAGACATTTTCGGTTAAATGGCAAGTCTCATTCATCCGGCCTCTTGTGAAGGATTAAAAAGCGAACTCGATCTATTTGCTCTCCCAGCCACTCAAACTTCGGTAGACCATGGAAGGGTTGTGGAGCATCGGCCTACGTCGATTTTTTCGGAGAATAGTCCAGTGAAATTTGTCATTTCTGAGGAAGGCGATTACTATATTGACTTGGCCAACATGTTTCTATACGTACGGGCTGCTGTGGTGAACGAAGACGGTTCAAATCTTGCAGAGGATGCAAACATAGCGCCAATCACGAATTCTCTTCACAGTCTCTGGTCTCAAGCAGATCTCAGTTTAAACAATACTCTGATTACTCAATCGAACAATACTTATGCATATCGAACGTATATCGAGACGCTGTTGAGCTTTGGAAAAGACGCAAAGTAGTCCCAACTCCTCGGCAATAAATGGATTAAAGACACCCCTGAGCATTTTGATTCAACAGCAGAGGCCAATGCTGGGTTTACTTTGCGAAAATTAGAAACAGCTGGAAGTCACGAAATGGATATGCTAGGAAAGATCCATTTGGACATGTGTTTTCAAAACCGTTTTCTGTTAAACGGTGTGGAGATGAAGCTACGATTTATTCGATCCAAGAGCACTTTTTGTTTGCAAGGAGAGGGAAATTTTAAAGTTTTTTTGAAAGATGTTAGCTTGTACTGTCGGAAAGTGAGGCCAAGCGATGCTGTGCGCATGGGGCACATCAAAGCCCTGCAACTAGGTTTGGCAAAGTATCCTCTTCGAAGAGTAGAAGTCAAATCCTTTACCATTCCACAACCTTCTGCGATCAAGGAAAACTTGTTTTGGGGACAGTTACCTAAAAGAGTGGTGATTGGATTTGTGGACAACGACGCCTACAATGGAGTGATTGGTAAAAAACCCTTCAACTTTAAACACAACAACATCAATTTCATAGCTTTGTACAAAGACGGAGAGCAAATACCTTCCCGTCCTTTGCAGCCTGATTTTGCCGGCCGTCGATCCATTCGCAGCTTTTTGTCGCTGTACACGGAAACAAGACAATATTATTTAGACGAAGGGATAGATTTGACTAAAGACGATTTTAAAGGTGGAAACGCCTTGTTTGCTTTTGACCTAACACCAGATTTAGAATCTTGCGGCGAAAATTTTGAACTGGTTAACAACGGAAACTTACGACTGGAAGTTCATTTTGCTCAAGCTCTACCTGCTACTGTTAACGCAGTTATCTACGCTGAATTTGACAACTTATTGCAAATCGACAAGTCACGCAACGTCGTTTTTGACTACAACGCATGAATTCCGATCAAGTTGAGAGAATTTTAACTCAAGACCCCTATACCAAACAAGTTTTCAAAGATGTATGTCCTCGCGACCGATTACCTGCCTCGATATCTTATCCGAGCGCATTCGTTTTGAACACCGATCCGAGTTGGAGAAGAGGAGAGCACTGGATTGCCGTGTATTTTGATGAAAACAGACGAGGAGAATTTATGGACAGCTATGGACTGAATCCTGAATTTTACAATTTTGATTCTTTTATGAATGAAAACGCAACTATGTGGTCATGTAACTCCAAATCGATTCAGAATCCCTTATCAGTTGTTTGTGGACATTATTGTGTATACTATATTTTGTATAGATGTCGTGATGTGTCAATGAAACAAATTCTGTCGCCTTTTACGTCGAATGTAGTTAAAAATGATCAAATGATCAAAAAGTTTATACAACATAATTTCAATGTCAAAATCGACAATGGAATTGATCAGTTTCTTTCATAGCGACCTATCATAACCCTGCAGGGCACATGTCTTGCATAACGATCGAACTCATATACCGGTTTTGCTGTTGACTCTCGCTAGCTTAGCTACTTAGCTGGCCTTTTTGGAATTACTGCATAATTATGTGGCTGGATTTTTTGAAATAATGCATAATTATTTTGCTGGATTTTTTGACTTACTGAAGAATTTTCTGCATGTAGACAATAAAACACAAATAAAAGGGAATCATGTGGTCTGTTTAATTGGTAAAGTCCCACAGGCAAAAAACATACAAGAAAGAAAATATTAAGCGCATCCATCATCTCTTTTTCTCTTTGTGATAGGAGTCGATTCATCCAAACGACAGGGCCTTTTCACTGGAATATGTTGAATTTTTCTTCTTCGTGGATCAAGGATTAGATTTAGGATCGCTTTAAACTGCTTTTCTTCTTTTTCTGAAAGACCTGGTTTCGAAAACTCAAAGCTAGAGCTCTTTTCATATAGATAGAGCACATATCGCGTAGGAGCAAGAACGGCATCTACGTCGAACTTGATCTGGAATCCATCTACCGCCACTTCTCTCCTCAGGGTCTCGACTTGTTTGATTACGTCACAGTTTTCGTCGTTTTCTTCTTTAACCCAAAACAGTGACGGAAGGGAGCAAACCTTTGGGTGACATGAACGCAATGTAAGGCACGTCTTCCAGAAGCAGTTTGATAGACTGTAGCAGTTGCTCCGAAGAAAATGATACTTTTCCCTTACGGATTGTGACGATTGCTTTTCGCATGTTTGGGCATTCACTAGGGATACAAAATCCGGATGAAACGATGTGAGCAAATTTTTCCCTTATACCCCTGGCCATCGATTGGATAGATCACGCCCTCTCTAGTAAATCTTGATTCTCACGCAGCGCTTCGTAACACGAGGTATACGGTCGAGCGTCGACTGGAACAATTTCTTCAGCTTGTTTCTCGAGTTGATCAGCCATTTCGGTATACGTCTCCATTTTTTGTTTGAATGAAGTTTCAAAATATCAGCTCTTTGTATACACCTTTTTTTTTTTTGTTTTTGACATGTCAGCCATCAAAAAAATATCCCACCAATCAAAAAAAATCCCACCTGTCCAAAAAATCCCACCTGCCTCCACCTGTTGGGGGTCGAAATGCGCATCCTACACTACTTCTAATCAGTGATCCCTCAAGGGTCTTATTTTAATCATACAGCCCAAGGCCTCTCGTCTAAATCCGGTTCTGCCTGCCACGCTTCTTTCTTGTATTGTCAAGAACACATTCACGGAAAATAGCCGGTTCCCGGAATGGTTCGAGCCATCGCTATCAAGGGAGGTCCGGGGTTCCATTTCCGGGCGGGTCGCTGCGACGTTTCTAAGGAGTTGTGTTGATCAAACGCTAAATCGCGGAAATAGACTGCGCCGCCACTCGATTCGGCGTAGAACCAGAATATAACGAAGATTTGATCATCGCGGAAATGAAGCCAAACGAGACTAAATTCGTTCCATTAAAATTGCATAAAGCTGTTTCTTCAAAAATTTTATTTTTGAAACGAGCAAATTAATGTGTAAAAGCATACAAATATTATGATCAATATGATTATTCTTAAACGCATAAAGTGCACTGACCAAAATTCCCAGACAATCAATCTCTTCTTTCTGCATCAGTTGGAATTAGCAGTCTAAAAACAGTGAAATAAATAACTATTGCAAATGTACAGCAGAACAGATTGATTACGCTGCACAAAGCGGTGAAGAATCTTTTTTTTTGCGAGAATACAAAGGAGGTGCCGTGACTAGCTAGCTTAGAAACTTTCGGCAACATTTTTTTGCCATTCAAAGGTGAGAACTCCATTATCCAAAAGCACTATTGTATTTGGCAGCTTTGTTCTCTAAAGTTTCCCCCGTTATTACTTAAAGTCAAAGAGGTGAGGTGCAAGATCCAATTTTAAGTATTTTTGGTTTGACCCGACTGTAATTCAAACGCCAAGTCTGACGCTTCAAAAGCAGGCGCTCCATCAACTTCACCAAACTTGTGCAAAATCTTGTATCCTGTTAGCACCACATAATGGGCAACTCAACAAGAATTTCCTTTTTGATAGACACGAAATTTGGCATAGAAAGTGCTAAAGTTTTAAAAATTAACACATTCAAAAATCAAACTTAATAAACTACCCGCAGCAGTTCATCCAATTCAAATAGTAAGTACAGTACACAGTCTGTGGTACATCATAAGAAAATTCAGTTAACATTTTTGCATGGATTCCTTTTCAGCCTTTCTTCATCTAAAGTCAGGTCTACGCCTTGTTGTTTCTGTGATTTAGTGAAAACGGTTTAAAATACTTGTGGGACAGTGCATACGCAAACCCAGCACACAAGCCAATTGTCCAAAACAAAAGACGATAGTACGACAAGTACAGGATTAACCAAAAACAACACAAAAGTACAGGGAGTTAGATAAACTAAAGCGCCAAACGAGTCACAGTTGTGGGTAACAGCGAAGATCGTGTGCTCAGCACTCCCATTTTAAATACCAGCTTACAAGGGTGAACCCATAAAACCACTCAGCATTTTTCCTCTCACATGGCTTGTTTAGAGCAGCTCATAAGAAATCGCATGTGACTTAAATCTACAATCAAGCAAATTCAATCAGACCATCGAAACAATAATGCTAAAAACAATAACATTTTCGGCGATAAATCACAACAACCAATAATGATTCTAAACACGACTCATAAAAGGATTGGCAGGATGAAATGAATGTAAAAATCAGAATAAAGTTAATCTCAACGTTCTTTTAAATTTCATCTTTCTTGCATCTGCATAAGAACACGTTAGGATCACAGCATGGAAAAACCTTAGAGGAATACGTAAAATCAGCAACTGTGGTGTTGTCTGACTTGATATTCTCCAATAAATCTTCTCGAAGTTTAGTTGCTTGAGCTATGATCTGGAAAAGCAAGTAAGAAATGATTAAAAAAAACGCAAGGACTTTGTATCGCATTGCGCAAAACTTTCAAAGTGAAAAAAAAAAAAAAAAACATCACGCAGTTAGAAGTTGCACGGTCTTTGTTTTGAGCCCAGGGGATAAAAGTAGTGTAATATTAACTATGAAACCCAAATATCCCCCGTAACACACAAATGTGAGGCTCACTTCAAGCCTTTTAGTTAAAAAAAGTTTTAGGAGTCACTTCATTGCGAAAAAAAAGCAAAAGCGACCCAATTTACTATTGTCCCAACATGTCGTTATGCTTGCAGATGTTAGAACAGGCATGGGCAACATACGGCCCGCAGGCCGGATCCGGCACGTGAAACCATTTCATGCGGCCCGCCGGCCTAAACTCCGTGAATCAAGCCGAATACCTTTTATTTTTTTATAGGGCATGTATAAGGCCCTCTTTTCTTGCTCTTCAGTGATATTGTCAAAAGCAAACAGGACAACTGAGATTATTTTCAAATTGCATTGAACTGAAAATTCAACAGTAATTGAGGGAGACTGCTAAGTGAACTTGCGCTCTCCGAGACAGTAGCCACCCGCTACATACGTCAAATGCGATCGGCTCCAGCCGCAAATCAAACCCGTCACGTAGAATCTGTTACCGGCAGCTGCGCGGTACCGCTAGGTCATGCCGCTGAGGACGTGTAAACCTTTTTTGTGCTCTTTCAATCAGTGCGGCTCTGACAATAGTAGTTGTTGAAAATATTAAACTCGATCCATATAATAATCCGGCCCGGGAATAGAGTTGGGCACGGAGCCGGATTCGGAGCGGAGTAGCATATCCGGGTATATTTTGCAGAACCGGAGTGGATCCGGATTTAATTTTTGAAGAAAAAATAGGAGCAGGATTGAAATGTTTTGGAATGGAGAATCTATTCTAGTTTTGAAGCACTTCAGTGAAAATTTTGAACATATTTTTTAGGAAATATCTAGAGCACTGGCACCGGTTTCCATTATCGAAACGCTGCTTCACCGAACTACTTGTTTGTTTCTTTACATGACATTGGTGTCACGCTGGTATGACGTCATCTGCCGTAACTTCAAACGCAAAAGTTACGGGTATTAGAGATTTAGAGTACAGTTAGGGGGGATATGGGAATACGGTTAGATACCTTATCTTAATGGGTAACTTAGGGGATGGTGTATACACAGAGCAGTTTCACAAGCAAAAGCATACGGGTGCTCTAGGCACTGTCTATTTTTTATTCAATATTACAGTAAGCGTTGCAACGCATGTACGGTATTTCGTATCGACAGGCTATGACAATTTGCAATTCTTTCAGAAGTTACACCACAATGTATCTATGTATTACTAACAGTAAAAGCACCCGGTAACCAAAGTAAAGATGCATGCGTTAAAATAGAATTAGATTGTAGTAACGGTTCGGGTGCATCATGAAGAACAGGTACCAGTAGGCTACCCGTATACCGGTAGGCTACCAGAACTACAGAACTGGGAAAGTGGTAGCCTGGTGGATATCGACTAGCAAGTGATAGGTGGTATTAGGTACTGCTAATTTTAGTAATTGTACCAGTAGCTTATTACTGGTGCTTTTTTGCTAGGCAGAGGCTAGGTAACGTGACAATAACATTTGTCTATTTGGTTTATTTTATTATCCCTTCACGCTTCCCTGATTGCACCAGAGTGTGACGAAGTAATAAAATAAACCGAAGCGGCAAATGTTACGGTCACGTAACTTTAGCCACAAAATTGTTTTTTCAAAATGAATTCTAACTGTCAAATTAAACATCTACAGGGGCAGATCCAGGGGGATGGATCCCCCACACTAGCCATTTTCAACAATGCTTTGGATAAATGAAGTTTTTCTATAATTTCAAACCTCTTCTTGACAATAAGCCTTAGTCGCCTTGAGCTTGCATAATCGAAACTGTGCGTACAAAATGCATCATATTTGGTGAAGCACTCAAAGTTAGGGGCCAAAATATGAACAAATTTTGCCTGAAAATTGTTTTAAAAGCGCTGAAACGGTCATTACAGTATGCAAAGTTTCAAAAATTTTCTGGCGGAGCATGCCCCCGGACCCCCCGAGGGTCGTTTTTGTCACTTAAGTTGCTTAAAGTTAACTCTGCCGGGAAAAACACTGCGCTTGAAACAGTGAAGAAATTTGATGCCTCCTCCCTGAAAAAAAATTTGATTACGCCCCTGACATGAAACATTTTGAAAGGGCTTATTTACGCCCGTTTCCGAATCCAAACGCTTTTGTGTTTAGTTAACATTCAACCTAATTTAAAATCACGTCCACCCCAACAAAACTTCCGGATACGCCCTTAACACCTATTGCAAATTCTGTTGTATTTCTGCAAAATATTTTGTTTGTACTATGTTTCTTAGAGAAGACCCAACCATACCGCATAAGATTAGACCTACTAGTCTACCTTTCCTGTTTTCAATGATATTAATAAGATTCGGTAGACCCTAGCTGATCCCATGATAGTGACAGAGCAGGTAGTAGAAACATCACGAAAGTTTTGTTTAATATTTCATAGTAAGCAGCATCTTTTCATTACTTTGTAACCTTTGTTTTTGATTGATGTTGATAAAACCATCCCCCGTAAATATCCCAATTTGTTTGAAGAAACCCATTGTTACAAAAATGGACAAGTTTGTTTGTAAGTAACGCCTCTGCAGAGGAGGAAAGGGATCTTAATTACTAAGCAATGACAATGTATCATGTGCATCAAGAGTTGGCTTAAATACAATTAAACCTGAACATTTTTAGTTGCATTATGCATATTCAATTGCTTTGCATCGGTTTGTATTGAAAACCTTAATTATGATTACAGCTTCACGAAAAAATGTGACCAATCTCATTCATTTAAAATTGTAATTGATCTAACTCCAAAGTCTATATTCTCTAGATCCAAGAGTATGAAATGAATAAATTACAAAATGGCATATTTATTGCTGCATGATTGTGATGCTGTATGAGTGATTTTCATTTTCCATAATTCTCGTTGTTTTTAAGCACATAGGGTGACGATAATGAATTTTATTGTCTAGCTTCTGGTTATTTGTAAAAATAATGTAAAACTTAGCATATAATTCAAGACTACCTGGACTTGAAAAAAATGTCCGACAATTGCACTCAGATTTTCAAGTTTGTCAAAAACAGGTTTCGGAGCGGATCTGGATTCTTAAGTTTGTCGATTAATGGGTTTCGGAGCGGATGAGTAGATTCGGAGCCCAGTTTATGTGGCTTCGCCCAACTCTGCCCGGGAAGGGGTTCGTTTTCCCACATATGGCCCGCCGACTACAGAAATTGCCCACCCCTGTGTTAGAATAACTACAATAACGTCGATTCTTCTGCTAAGATTACTAGACGCGTCAAAATCCAGTCTTAGATAACGAAAATTTGGGTAAAACGGTGCATAATGATGAATGCTTTTTCAAACGAACATGATGCGAGAATGTACCATTCTTTTTACTTGTAACTTTTCTTAAAAGGCAAACACGTTGAAGTTAAAACGAAGTTAGTGCTACAGACTGTGACTGTTTTATGATAATAGTAGGCCTGTAGTTTGATAAATAATGCAATGCACTATTCCTTTAAAAAAGGCAAAAACTACAAATATAGTAATTTTCCTAATTCGTCGCTGCAACGAATTTCTCCCTAATTCGTCACTCCTGTTTGTTAAAAGAATATTGGTTGTTTGAAAGTTTTATTTAAACAAAACGATAGTTAGCTACAATGTGCATTCAATTACTGCACCGTCCCTGCAAATTTTATTTTAATTGAAATCGTACAATGGACAAAAATAAAAACCTCTTCGAATGCCCTTACGCGTCGTTTTCGTATACGCTTCCTAATTCGTCCCACGAACTTTCAGACTAGTCGCGCGAATTTCGGATCCGCAAGTGATATTACGCAACCGATTTATAATTTTTTTTTAAATTTTTTGCGGGTAACATTCCGCTATTAATGAATTTAAAAATAGTGGAAATAGTTCATCCGTTTAGGAAAAAAAGAGAGACGACAAATTAAAGAGAAAGATGAAGAAAATGAGGGCAGTTTCTTTTTGTCTGTTTTCTATTTTTTTCCAAGCAGGCCAACAACATTTTGTTTAAACAGCATGCGACTGAAATTAAAAATTCTGTTTCGACAATTAACCCAATTTGAGACCGAAGAAAATATACTTTGAAGGCTGTAGGAAAATACCGGTATTTTGGGAAAAAAATTGCTTCATGATCAAGTATTGCTTTTCAATATTTTTATTGTGCACTAAACCATCTTTTCTCTGGCTGTTTTTACGGAGTAGATTAAAATGAGGAATAAAGATGCAAAAGGAGTAAACTCGTGACTTTTGAGAACTACAAAAATGGCAAACTGCAATATTTGTACGAATTGCGTAATTCGTCTTGACGAATTCCGAATTTGTCGCAACGAATTTTCAAATTTTACCTAATTCGTCATTTCTAAACTCTAATTCGCACAGGCTGAAGTAAGTGATCGATTTGACTAATTTTTTTGATGTATGTTCTACGGATAGTCCAAGACCACCCCATGTAAAAAAAATTAAAATGCGAGCTGAAACAAACCCACAAGAAACGAGAGAAAAAATGCGATGAATTAGGAAAAAACGGCTGCAGTAAGTAGGCCTACTAGCAGATTGATCGCATTTGACAATATCGAAAGCTCAAAGCGGCAAGTTTTCACGTAAAAAAAAAAAAATTACATCATATTTGCAACTCTGCAATGATTTATGCTGCGCCGTAAAAGGTGAATGATACCACTTAGGACAAAATACAATTAGTAGCAGGTGCTGCTGCAGTGAACAGAATTAGCAGCAATCAAACGTTTCCTGCGATCTGCAGCAGGCACTACTATCCTGGCTTCATCAATATCAATAATAATTAATGCAACAAAACCGAATTAGTGAGAAAAAACGATTCTAGGAAAACTACACAGTAAAACAATCGTCATACTGCAGGCACATTATCGATTTCACACACTTAATCCACCACCATATGTCGGCCGAGCATGAAGGAATATCTTCCCCACGTTACTGCAAAGCACGCTCTTTTAAAGTCAGCTATGCATAAACTTCCTTTTGGATTGTGTTGATTGCACGCCTGTAGCACGTTTATTCTCTCACATCGTTGCATTGCACAATAACTAACTGTAGCGTACAAGTCCACCACAATAATTAACTGTAGCGTACAAGTCCACATTGCCATGAGGTGCTACGCAGTTAAACCAGAGTCAATTCATGATTAAAACTCCTGGATATCGTAACTACTACTACCGCAATTTTCGAAACGCTATATAAAATTCATTATCATTAGCAAATAAACAAAAGCTAGTCGGGTGCTGCAACCATGCTTCTCATGTTACTTTTCTTGATCTTCTATTCTCCCCTTGCATGTTACAACGTTTATCGTTTAGTTGCTTTTTCCCTTTTCTCGTGCTGTCCAATTATACTGTATATTATTTTTGTATATTATTCTTGTGTTGACGGAAATAGATTTTCCTGCGTATGTTACAGCTGAACATTCTTTATGTCTCCGAAGCGAACTTACCATGTCAAGACCTGGAACAGTCTGCGGAGTGAGAAGTTGATCTTCTGCTGGATCGTTTACAACGTCAAATACGAGAGGAGGATTGTGGAATACGATTTCAGCTTTTGGGCCGTTACAAGCCGCAAACGTACCACCTGACCTCCACATCACTTTATACCGACCCATTCTCACAGTATCAATAGCTCCGAATGGTTCAGTAAAATCACTGTTAGGATGAAACAAGACCTAGAATGAAATGAATATATTGTAATATTTCAAATCATCAGGGACACTACATAGCGGTACAGATTCTTCGAAACGGTTTGAATGAGTGGAGCCGATCGTACTAGATACACAGACGTCTCGGATGTCAGCCGACTCATCACGCGAGCTTACTTCGCAATCTCCCTCAACTAACTATGGAGTTTATTTAGAGAACTCGTGCCCGTAATAAACCTGCAGGGACCCAAAATATAGCAAAATGCCTTTTTTCTTGATTCTAGGGACTCGATTTTTGTTTCTAGGGGTCCAAATCTAGTTTCAAAAAAGCCTTAAAAGCTCTGAAGGCTACTGAATTGCTCAATCCTCCAAAAGTATCCTCAGTGATGTATTGTGTAATTCGTAACCAATTGTAAAAAAAAATCTCGATCTAAATGACCGTGGCAATGTCAGCAACACAATATTGTTACTATGGATTTGAGTAAATTCTTGCGAGCAATCGTGTGACTAAAAATTTCGAAGTAAGACAAACCTAGCAAGAATAAGTTTACCCTTTCAGCCTCACCAGATGCAGTTACTAAACATTAGTCTGCAAAGGACTCCCAGGTTTTAGTTCTATTTGCTAGCATCAAACTACTGTGACTAAAATGTAAATATAGTTACCATATTTTTGTTTTCAGGGTTACTTACAGAATGAGCGGATTTAGTTTTTCCCATTAAGAAATCGCTTAGATCAATCCCATCATAATATCTGTATTTGGGCAAATCAATCCCAGCTAGAGACAAAAAAGTTGGAAACACATCGAGAGCAGATGTCAAGGCATCGCTAACTTGGTTGGGAGCGATCTGATTGGGCCAAGCCACCACTGTCGGCATTCTGTGACCCGCTTCCCATGTTGTTGTTTTAGCAGTAGCACCACCGAAGTTGCGCCGCTGCCAACCACCAAGAAAAGGTCCGGGGTTCCCGCTAAAATAACAAATTTAGTCAAGACACCCTTCAAAAAAAAAAAAAAAAAAAACGAAATAGAAGCGTCGAAGCGTTAATTTACGATCGTCTGCTAGTCAGCCATGATTTCTCCGGGATAGCTTTCTAATTAACTAACTGTTTTTTATGACGCAACAATTAAAAACCAAGCTTTTACTTCTACTGCCTATTCATCTTAAAATTTACACTTTTTATCCAAAACACCATTAAGTTATTGCATTTCAACACCACCAACAAATTTTCACCAGCAAATCATAATTTCGATTTTGGATCCAACACAACACTTGAGCAGCGGTTCTTTAATAAATCCTACGTCGCATCCATTTATTTCCGTTTATTCAAATCTTGAGAGCTAGCCTACTTTACAGTACAATACAATCGTCGCCTCGCTCATGCTGCGCGTAGCACTGCGTTTTTCAACCAAGCAGCTCAACATATCCTTTCCGACTTAACATACATTTCGTTCTGCGCAGGTAAAGGTACATTCACATTGACTGCGACGTCTCAATCTTACGGAGACTTTTTGCTGGTTTCATTGTTTCATCATGATGCAACATATGTGATGCAATAACAAAAAAACCAAAAACTTCTCAAAGACATTGAAAAGTCTCGGTCATTGTGATCGCTTTCCCAAAATATCGTCAACGCACAATATACATTTTTAAAGCATCAATCAACTACTATTTCAAAGGGCTAAACTATTTCTCACTGTCGACAAGTTTGTGGCGTTCTTTCTACTGCGCACGTTTCCTTATCACTCACACACGAAGTTTCTGTTTCAATACTCTATTAGATTACTTCATAATTGCTGACATTATACATTTTCAGCCACTACGTTGCACAGTACCGGTACAAAAACGATCTGAAAGGAATAAGACCATCGACCACCAGCAACGCGTGTTCATTACATCAACTAGTGTGGACAAAAATCCGAAACATTTGTTTCAATGATTATTATGAGCAAGCACAAAATGAGTAGTCAACTGCATGAACTCGTTTAAGCCTACGTCACCTGTATTGTTAGCGACATAGTCTAGCGGTGGCAGGTCCTACGTGACGGGTTCGATTCTCGGTTTAATCGATCACATTTGACATATTTACCAGCTAGCTGCTTTCTTTTAACAGTGTTTAACAAACTTAATAAGCTTAGGTCACCTGTATTGGCATTTTTGGTCCCATGGACCGTTGTCTCCAGTAAACAGTGTTACAGTGTTATCATACAATCCCGCGTCCTTCAGAGTAGAAACAACTCGTCCAATGATATCATCCATTTCATGAAATGTATCAGAATATACAGTGTTGAGTGGCGTCGAATTAGTAAACCTGAATGCATGGCAGAGTAAAATTTCCGCATGGCGCAATTGACTAATATCAACAAGCCTATTACCAACCCGAAGTTAATGATTTCTCAGTAAGCACAGGATATAAGCACAATTATGGATGATTGGGTAATGGGTATTAATTTATTACTGAGACCAAAAAGCACAGGGGCAAATCGAAAGGAAGCGGATAAGAATTTTTTTTTTTAGGCGAACAAACGATCAAGCCTGATAGAACTGGTCACTGTTAGTTACTCGTACGTCCGACGTTAAATATCTAATTGGCCCAACATTTAGACCAGCTGTAAATTTTCAGGGTACCCAACTGCAGTGTGTCTAAAAATCTTTTCAACTCGTAACATTTTTGCTTCACTGCGGCTGTCTTAGGTAAGGTGCAATGACAGCATCGTGGTAACCCCTTGCTTGCTTTTGCTTCACATAACCTACCTTTGTGCATGAGCAAGAGGAACATGCATGTGCGCAAATGCTACGTAAAGAAAAAATGGTTTGTTTAAACTTTTTGCCATCTTCAAAAATTCTGCCGACTTGTTGCCATAGTGATCCCCCAATTGAATAAGGTCAGCAGGTTGTTCAACTATGTTGTAATTTTCAAATAAAGGAACTGGAACATTGTCGTATTGACCTGTACAGGCATTGATTTGTAGTTTAAGAATTTAAACGCACTGAATATAAAAACGATTTATGTTACAAACTCTCGTTATTTTCATAAAATTGCATGCACGCTACCGTACTTTAAATGTGGCCCAAGTCCATAAAAACCCTTGGCAAGTTTAAAGAATTCAGCATTACGGCCAATTGACTGCGTGCTACACCTAGGGTAGCAATTAGCCTGTCCAGGTATCCATTCTTGTGAACGGAAATTCCGAACCCTGTCAACGCAAAGTCCAAATTTTCGGCATGCCAAATCAAAAAAAACTATTAATTGCTTTTTACAGAAAAAAAAAAATGAACATTGGACACGGTAATTATTTAGAAAAACTTGTTAAAACGACACTACAGAAATACATACGAATGTTATTTTGTAAGGAACTATATTATGGAAGAAAAACTCATTGTTCAAATATCTATTATCTGGGAATTAAATTTACAAAAAATTGCAATTCTACCTTTGCTTAAACATGCTTGAAAACTTTTACAAAGATTATCTTTCTTTAAAGTAAACACTCTCAAAATTAAAAGGCCGAACGGTAATCACAGTGGTAATGACAGCTCAGACGGCAGAGTGGTAAGAGCGTATGCCTCTGGAGATTTAAGACTCGCGAATGATTCTGAGTCGAGTGAAACCAGTGACAGTAAAATTGGTATTTGCAGCTTCCCTGCTTGACGCTCAGCACTAAAGGAGACAATTATGAGGCGCCGTTTGGAAAAAAAATAATTGAGGTTTTTCACTTGTTTTTTGGCTAATTTAAGCTACATTCTGTCCAATACGTTACATAAGAAATTTCCTATATGTACGTAGGACAAATAAGCGGTTTAAAACAGCCGAAAACACTGACCTAAAATACATAGGAAATTTTCTATATATTATATAAGACAAACTATGGCTCAAATTAGCCAAAAAACGCAGCGCAAAACATAAGGAAATTTCCTATATATTATTTAAGACAAATTATTGCTCAAATTAGCCAAAAAACGCAGCGCAAAACACACCTATAGAAAATTTTCTATATAATATATAAGACAAATTATTGCTCAACTTAGCCAAAAAACGCAGCACAAAACATATAGAAAATTTCCGATATATTTGTGTCAGTTTTTCAGCTATTTTAAGCCACATATTTGTCTCATAGCATATATAAATAGGAATTATCCCACATATCTTGGACAAAATGCAGCTTAAATTGGCCGAAAAAACACGTGGAAAAACCTGAATTATTTTTTTCTAAACGGCGCCTCATAAACAATGTGAAGAACAAGCCGGCAAGTTTACTTGTGCCGCTGGGAAAGGCGCTTAGCGGGAATACCCCATCTTGGTGTAGTACACAGTTGACAGCCAGCATCTACGCGAGCTCGTTATAGCGCTTTGATCGCTTTTTCGAGATAGCAGGATAAATATGCAAATAAACTAAAATACCTATTGGAGTAGCTTGAGTTAATCCAGTGAGCAGCGACTCAGTAAACACAAGATCACTGTTATTCTTGGCACAAGGTTTATCAGGCGGCAAATTGTAATCAGGAACATCAACGCAGCCCATGTCATCACTGTATGGCAGCCCGTAGTAATAATCAAAACCACGATTGGTTGGATTATAGTCTTTGGTGATGCCCAAATGCCATTTACCTACAAGTAAAAGTATGATAAATTTGCAGTTCTTCATTGACTAATTAACTTCGCCAGAATGGTACACAGCGTTGCGCAAAGTAGAGTTATCTACACAGAGGCTCACCTAGTCTAACCTACTTCTTACTGCAACAACAAGCGTTAGAAAACCAGGGAGTGTGGATCAGTCATGGTACCCATTATTATTTGCAGTACAAGAAGGCAGTACAGCGCACGGAAGTAAAAACTTTCTTCGGCAGCCCCGCACTTTAAAATCCAGGTAAGGCGAGATAAGATCGCTATTAAGGTGAAATTACCGAGATGACGACAATGTGTCAAGCACAGTTTTGTCATTATAAGATACCTTTAACCAGCTTACAATATGATATATGCTAAACAGTACGCACTGTTAAGAAAAACACCTACCGCAGTTCATTTTTCCCTAAGTATAAACGTCTTCTTATATTTTTCTCGGCAATGTAGGCTACTCGTAATCAAATCACTATAATTGCTCGTTAGTGCCTTTCAACCCATACCGTGGCGGTACCTAGCTTTTTTTATAGTAAAATGCTAATCACTGAGCAAAGCCATTGGTACAGATTTTAAAAAATTACTGCCACATTGCTTTTTCAAAAATTACGATAATGGAAACATTTATTACATATCATACATTACGCGTATGATTGTTTAAACACATCAAGGGTGTAAGACAATGTAATCTTACCAATCATGCCTGTGCTATATCCGTTTTTCTGGAGCACTTCAGCCAATGTTGTTTCATTGGCAGGCAAACCATACAGTGAATGAGGATTAAAATTCCGTTCTATTCCAGTTCGCAGACCCAGGCGACCAGTCAATAACGCAGCACGAGATGGTGTACACACGGAAGCACCAGCATGAAAATCTGTTAGCCTGATGATAAAACATGCAAAATATGAAGACACAGCCAACTGTAAAATAGCTAAAAATCTGCGCCGGGAGAAAGTGCTCTGACTGGGGTAAATGCTACGAAATTCACGTGCTGAAGTTTTTCAGCAGAATCAAAGAAAACTGATACCACAAAAAGCTTCTGTTGGTTTTAAAAACCTTTATGCGCGTAAATGACCGCTCGTTGCCAAAGTACTAATGCAAAATAATCTTTTTCAATATGGCGGGGTTGGGAAAGGATTAAAAATTACAAACGTACACTACAATGACAAAAAATAAAAACAAAACGCAGCACAGGGCCGGTCTAACAACGAATCAATCATTATCAAGATATAACAAATTTCTGGCAGTGGTTAAATTCGTTGTATGCTATGAAAATTAAAACACCTTGTATGGGTACCAAAAAAATGCTTTACTGGCAGTATAAACTTTAGCGCAACATCACAAATTTGTTAACCTCATGCCTTCTTTTGCCATCTGATTAAGGTTTGGGGTAACATCCCTGTTTGGTTCCCAATTAGCTCCTAGATCTCCCCAACCAATGTCATCTCCGAAAAACACCACAAAATTCGGACGATTATCTTCCTAAATTTTTGACTTGAATTTAAATCTGCAACATCCGTCATCACTGCTTTACCCGCACGAAAATCAAGCTATTACAGTTATGCTTACTACTAGTGCTGTAGTTAACTACATTGATTAAAGCAAGGGCAGACCCTAGACTTCACAAATTCAATTACACCTAGAGTAACCGAGATGATCTCAAGTAAAAATGAAGCTCAATGTATTGTTACTTTATGCATTAAAACTGATTTTCAACAAAAAACATACAGACTCTACGTACCTCAGAAAAATTTGTCGTTGCTAGCTCAGCTGTATGTTTTGATGTTGCTAGAGAAAGTTATACCGTCGCGAGAATGTACTAGCTCCCGATTTCAAAATTTACCGCGATTTCGAGACTTACAAATACCAGGCAACAGCCCATCTGATTTTCTCACAGTGCTGTTTCAACCTCTCAGAAATATTTCAAAGAAGATATTACGAAAATTCTTAAGCACCCGAAAAAGCTCCATAATGCGCTTCCACAGAAAAATATTTAATTACGTACAGAAACTAGAAATATCTTGCAAGAAAAAGCTTTTTGGAATTCACATAAAACCACTGGAAACATCACTGCATCGTAATTTGTAGGATCAGGTTATAACTAAAGCTTAATTCTAATTGCCCTTTCAAACCAAGAGCAACGCTGCCCCTTATATTAAAATTGTAAACTTTAATAAACTGATTTCACTCCTACCTTTGACATTTCTTTGACATCATGTGGAAAAGAATGGCCATGTAAGGCTTTCACAAAGACTGCAGTGAATAAACACAACCGGTAAGACAAAAAAGTCATTTTGACTACTCTAATCTCAAAAAGTTGGGTTGAACCTTCCTACTTTTGCAATGCTATATTGCTGTAATAATACAAATTGCAGCAGTTAAATACATATATAAACAAACGCTAAAGCACGTGACAAATTAGGCGAACTAATAACAAAACATCATGACAAAATATGCAAATAGAAAGAAGTGAAAATTACCTCAACAACAGCAACTACAAAGGCAAGAAAACAAACATTTTTATTTTTTGATACATGCATCTGCATAAGACGGAGGAGGTGGCATGCGCTGGCAAGGTGGTATGCATCTGTTGTTATCACTGCAAAGGCGATTGCATTCTTCTACGTTGAAACCACGTGTAGAAAACGCTGCATTGTAGATGTCGCTATCAAAATGATAAAACGAAAATAGAAAAACAGTAACTACAAATAACAACAACATAAATGCTTGCACAGTACCAACTTCAAAAACACCATAAATAAACATAGCTAGCAAAACGAAAAGACTTAAAGAAAGCATTTTGTTATGTTGGTTTTTGATTTTCAAACCAGGAAGAAAAGTGAAACATTTCAAATACCAGTATATATATTTAAGTTTTCAGTCAGAAAAAATGAATCAAACCGCTTTCTTCAATGACCATAGCTTTCAGCTTTACATGCAAAAATTCTTACTGCTTCTAAATTATAAAAGTCCGAATTTGAAGCCTTGACAACAATATGTGTTCCAGTTTGGTTCCAAACTAATCGACAGCATCAGAAAGCGTGGATGGAAAAGACCAGATTACATTTTCTATCACTAAAGTTTCTTTCAAAACAAATCTTCAACCAAAGCAGTAACTTGAGACAAACAACGCTTAACCACACCTAGAAATAACAAAACATAACATTAACAAGTCAGTTCTTGAAATAATGTACCGAACCGGTAAAATCTCATTGAGTTAAGAGTTAGTTAATTGAACTGCATCGGCAATTACGACACTAATTGCAGCATTAAAAAAAACTGTGACCGACTCGTCGTTGAGACGACTCGACGTTGGGACGTCTTGACGTTGGGACCACTCGCCTTTGGGACGTCTCGACGTTGAGACAATTCGGCGTGGAAAGGTGTGAGTTGTGAGCGGACGTAATTATCGCGTTTCGTGCTAGAATGTGCCAAAAGACGTAATTATCACGTTGTAAAAGTGCTAAAAGTAAACAATAAACGACTTTATATCTACGGTTTTATAAGTTTCGCGAGATATCATTTTAAAGAAGTTCAAAATTGTTTGACGTAAGTTTAACCAAAAAGTGGTGAAAAAATTGTTTTACAACTTTCAGTATTTGGTTTCGTTTTATAACAATAAATACAATTGCGCGTTCACCAAACAATTAATAAGCGCTGCGACTGCACTTTGATTTTCATTTTTTGATCAATATGTAGCAAATAATGTGCATTAACTGATTGTAAAACGATTAAATAAACACAAGAAATTTTTATTGACGAAAAATATACCCGTTTAAAGGTCAAGGCTCGGCTTGGTCGGCTGTGGCTTACTGAAGTAAACTAAATCGAAAGTAAAATGCTTGATTATAATGCGAGCAGCCCTACACGTTATACCCAGACGTTCAGAACGATTGTGGCCACTGCAATATCGCGCACGGGCTACGTGATTTGGACTTCGAGATTTTAATAAAAACCTGAAACAATTTGCTGCTTTTGATATTTTGAGTGAAGTTGCTGCTTTTGATATTTTGAGAGATTTTTGAAAGTGTTTTTGTGAAATGCAGTAATTAGTAACATTTGATTTAGTAAACTTGTAAAATCGTTCGTTTATGAATCTTGCCGAAAAAACTTTTAAATGTCCCGAAATTTTTTGAGCAAATTGGGACATTGGTCCGAAATTTTACAGCAAAAAAAATAAACCCAGACCACAGGAACTATTAAAAAAGCCAATGCTGAAGTAAAAACGGTAGAACTCTATTAAGGTTGAAAAACTCTTAAGATGCAGTCAAAAAATAATGGCCTGGTTTAGATCAAAACATTGTTCGCAATCATAAAATGTCAATTTTTGAATTTGTTCTTAAAAGAGGTGAAAGAAGATTTGTACGTCAGTTAATCATAGATGCAGCTCTATCACTCTTTAGGGATGGCCATAGCCGAACCTTAGCTGATTCCGAATCGAATCCGAATCACAAATGTCGAATCCAGAATTTCGAATCCAAAATTTGGGTTAACAAAATGAGCACTATGCAATGCTGCAAAATCATCAGCAAGTGTGCTTAAAAAAATGCACAAAATACACTAACAGATAAGCGTATTTGCAACACATCTTCACTCATATGAAGAAAGTTTATGGCCTCCACATGTTCGGATGTCAGTCTGTTTCGTAATTTTGTTACGGTAAGGCCGGCGCATGAAAAAGCTCTCTCTGACGGAGCTGAGGAAGCAGGTACTAAGGTGCGTTCACCGATACGCGGCAATGCGATTACCATTACAAATCATACTGGCCTGCGATTAACGCGATATAAAATTTGCTAGCCTGGGATAGGCAAGCTGATTGTTCAATGATGTCATAACAATCAATCGCGCATTGTCTCACTCCGGTCGTCAAGGTTATTTCAAACATTTTTTGATACCGGGCGATGAAGCGATAAAAATTGCACAGGTACAATTCCTTGATATCGAGTGGTTTTTATCGCGTTGCCGCACCAAAATTCAACATCAAACTGAAATCAACAAAAAAACTAGGTAGTCGCATCGCAGCTAGCCGCGTATCGATACGTGAAACGCGGCACGCAGCAAAAATTTTTTGCACCTTGTTTGTTTTATTTTACTGTTCACCGATCACGCAAAAACCTGCGAAATCCTTCGACATTTACTTACATTATAATTTTAGTCGCCTATTGGCAAACGCGCCTTTAATACGCACGATCGTCACAAACAGCCAGCAGTCATAGGCAATTGCGTGTGTTTGTTGCATAAGCTTGCGCAGTCGGTGTGTGCAGTTTACTCGCGTGTGTGCATCACCGCAAATGCATCGCATTGATTAAGTTTTTATCATTTCGAATCGGCAGCATCAAAAAAAGATTCCGAATCATTTAGGATTCGGATTCGATAATGGACATCCCTATCACTCTTATGCTTGGTAGGTGAGAAACCATGTTTTGGCAATTAAAATTTATTGCCGTGTAGGGCTGCTCGCATTATAATCAAGCATTTTACTTCCGATTTAGTCTACTTCAGTAAGCCACAGCAGACCAAGCCGAGCCTTGACCTTTAGGCGGGTATATTTTTCGTCAATAAAAATTTCTTGTGTTTATTTAATCATTTTCACAATCAGTTAATGCACATTATTTGCTGCATATTGATCAAAACATGAAAATCAAAGTGCAGTCATAGCACTTACCAATTGCTTGTTAAACGCGCAACTGTATTTCATGTTATAAAACAAAACCAATTACTAAACGTTATAAAACAATTTTTTCACCACTTTTTGGTTAAACTTATGTCTAACAATTTTGAACTTCTTTAAAATGATATCTCGCGAAACTTATATAAAACCGTAGATATAAAGTCGTTTATTGTTTACTTTTAGCACTTTTAAAACGTGATAATTACGTCTTTTGGCACATTCTAGCACGAAACGCGATAATTACGTCCGCTCACAACTCACACCTTTCCACGCCGAATTGTCTCAACGTCAAGACGTCACAAAGGCGAGTGGTCCCAACGTTAAGACGTCCCAACGTCGAGTCGTCTCAACGACGAGATGTCTCACGTCGAATCGGTCACGCCGAGAAGTCCCGCCCCGCAGCAGTACATTCTCTTTTATTTACTAACTTGTAAGATAACATATAGTATACAAATCAATGTAATTTTTACAATAAAAAGCACATTCGGTTATATTTTTTGGATTGAAAAAACATGATTTCACTGCTCTCGCCCCCTGACATTGTCTTAGTCAAGTGACCTACCGAACACAGAAGCAAAATTAATATGTTTCGCAAGGTTAACCAGGCCAAAAGAGTGGCGCACTGCTCCAATTCAAACTCACACAAATAAATTGACAAAAACTCAAAAACATAAGATTGAAAGCAAACTGCCAAGACCATAAACAGAAATTAAAAGCACTTCAATAAGCGTAAACATATCGAATACACGATTTGCACTGTATCATGTCATACGCAGCAAAAATCACAAGCCAATACAAAGTCACTTAAAAAACTATCAATACCATCGTAATGAAAAGCGTATAGCAAGATCATGACGAAATTTCCAAAAAAAGCTGGCCCAGTTAATGTAACAGCGTGTGTAAGATTACTTAAAACAACTTCTAGCAAGCTCATACAGTTTTTGGGTCGTTAAGTTTAAGGATTGTTTATAATGCCATCGGATAGTAGCATGAAGGCTAGCAGATTCATATATAGACATATGAATCGCCATTTAAAAATTGTTTTGTCAAGGAGGTAGAGACCTTGAAAAAGTAGTGGCCCATACAAAAATGTTGCTGTTGTTTATTAACAAAACCAATAGATACTTACATGATGTCTCAAAACTAAACACCTTAAATTATATCAACATTTCTCAAACTCAAGGATATTACAGTCAGTTAAAATAGAATGCAAGACTTATTATTTTTGCGCATGCGATAACTTCTTAATACATTGCAATTCCATACTATATATGCTATTTTTTCACACAACCATAGTAAGCTGAAAACCACGCAAATCCACGATAAGCAACAAAATAAAAAACGCATTAAATTTTAAATTCATATTTCCATTGCGTTTGCAGCCCTCTCATACAATACATCAGAATTTCTTCACTTAGCAATATCATCACGGTACATCAAATAAACAGAATATTATCCAAAAAACAAAACTTTTCAAAAAGTCAAAACGTCTACTCACCGATTAGCTTTCAACCTAGAGTGCTATTGTATTACAGCTTAATGTTGCGTTATTATCGTTATTATAATCTACGATAAAATGGCACCCTCGCACAATCAAGAAAAAAAAAAAAAAATAGCAATAGCAAATAACATATGTTGAGCAACACAATCACATCTTCAGCAAGAAAAGAGTAGCAAATCAATAATAATATATCCGACGCGAACTACTAGTTTGAATGTCAGGTATGATCCCAGATAACGGTGACGTTAAAACTACAGTATAAAGAGATTAAGCAAAATATTACAACACCATCAAAACCATTCTTTCTTTCTTTTTTTCCGTATATACACCAGCAAGTTCAACTTGGCCGTTATGTAATGGGTTCGTGCAAAGTTTGTAAAAGGGCAAACCCATTCACTTGAGTACCGGTACTTAATATGCCCAGAAGTCAGAACTACACGAATATTGATGTTAATTATCCTGGAGTTAAATCATTATTTTGCACCATGGTGCCTTTAATAGCCAAAGCTAGCTTCGGTTTTATTGGTTTTTACAAACCACTAGCCAATGACCATAAATCTTCAAGCAGATAACCAACAATCACAAAAAGAGTAATCAGAATTTGTAATTTTTTTACAGCATCTTTGAAACAACATTCCGCAGCATCATTGCTGTCTGATTTGTTTTTCACCCTGCTCATATTAGAATGATGAAACCAATCTTGCACCCTCAGTGAAAAACGCGACCCCTCAGCTGTTATAGCTGTCATGGTCTTTCGCATCTCCTAACGGGACACTATTCTTTCTATTTATATGAGGCGTAAATTTCAATATGATACTCTGTCCGAAAAAAAAAAATGAATACATGAACATATCACAAGATCGTTTAAATGCATAGCCTACTCTTCGCATTCATCTCGGATTCATGTGGCCCTATGGGTGCAAACACCTGTAATCAGGAAGCAATGTTCTGTATCACAGCATTTACATGTCAAAAACTTCAAAAGACTAGCGGTCGAATCATGAAAAACTCATCTTCTCTTTGTTTAATCCATCGCAAAAGACGATCAACAGCTGAAATTGCTCGTTGTTTCGTGACCAAAGGATTAAATACTGCGTAAAACTCAAAGCCTGATGCAACCCAAGCTAGCAGAGTTTCTCGATCTGACACACAGTAATGAAGCTTAAGTGGAGCCGCAGGATTATGAATTTTTCCGTGCAAATGCTGATACAACCCAAATAGTCGATCTCTCTCTTTTGGTTCATGGTATGGACTGTTTGGCTCCGGGCAAGTGAACTGAGAAAGATTTTTAGCTTTATATAGGAAATGACGCAACTCGGGGATATTAATTTTATTCATTGTATACCTGGATTTTGTATTAGCCATATTTAAAGATTCAAGACAATTATGCTTGTTTAGTCTTGCCACAACTTTTTTCTTGCACTCGCATAATGTGAAAAAGGCATCTTGATCAGCTGAAAGCAAAATGAGACAGGCTTGATGATCATCATCCAAATACGATATATGAGCATGAAGAAAACCATCTGGATTGAAATGAGGTAAGCAGATAGGAAGCCAACTTTCTCCAGCCAGAAACGACGTTGAGGATGCAGTAACAAGGTTAAGTAAAATTTGCAAATCATTTGTTTCAAGTTTGTGTTCCTTTAATCGACATACACTCACTACTTGACCAGAGCATAACAGAATGGCAAAGGCCAGGTCATTGGTTTTAGCTTGTTGCAAAGCCTGGCCAACAAGATCACGCATACTGCCAGGGAGGGGTAAACATTTAATAGCACCAAGTAGATATTGCGGATCAGATTCAATGCAATTGCATAGGTGGTCTAAAAACTTGTCTGTACCAGTTAAAAGTCGACGCAAATCATAATTTTTTTGTTGAGCATAGATTCGATTCAACCGACTTAGCGTAATCACGCTGATGATAGAATTATAAATATAGTGAAGATGAAGTTTAATTTGTTGAATGGTTTCAGATGACGAAGACACACAAACAAGAATTAAAGGAAGTTTAACCAAAAAGACAAATTTACGATCACCAGCTACAATGCTTCTTATTGTATCATTGCGATCATGAACACAAGAGACTATTGCTAACATGACTCCCATCATGGATGAAAGTTTATCTTCACTACCATGACGAGAATATACTGGTTTTCCGGCTTCAGTAAGAACAAAAACATGTTGTTTCTCTTGCCATGCAGAAGAAGTAATGTATTCAGCCTCATCTTCTTCTGACATAAGCATTGTCAACTTACGTTGCCGAAATGCAATTTCATTGTCATCAGCTTTATTTAACAGATTTTCACCGGAGCTGAAACCAGAGTGGTTGGTTGAATAATCATCATCAGATGCAACAACTGATGGTTCCCAAGGGGGAGCGTAAGATGATACACCAGGAGATTCAAGTTCAAAGTCATCTGCAGAGGCATTAGTACTCAAAGACAATTTTGATATATCCACTTTTGGAGAAGCTTTGTCAGCAGGAACGAAAGCTGTCGAACTACTGGCATCATTTTCATTATTACCTGAATCCATAATCGTAACGTTGTTTGTCTTGTCTTCACAATAATGTTATCGTCTATGGCCTAACAGCAGAATGTAATACAATAATAACAATTAACACTTAACAAAATCACGGAATGCTGTATAACAGCAACTGTAACAAAAAGCAACATCAACAACCACCGTTCCCTCTAAGATATCAACAGGTGGGAAGTTGTTCAAACATCATAATTAATAAAAAATGGCCCAAGCATTTAAAGTCTGGAACAATTTTTGTCTAGAAAGTGAGTTCCTATTGCAAAACACTTTCATTTGACACAAAAAATCTAACACAATTCTAATAAATTGCCCATAAATCATTACAACATTTGGCATTCTGATGCAAAATTTTGCACCTTAGAGGGAACAATATCACCAATAGCACCCCCCAAAAAAATCATAAGAAAGGTGTGTTTACTGATAAGCAACACACAACAAACAGACAAAGATGATAATATATATAGGCTATGAAAATGTAGCAGGTTTTTGCATGATTGCTAAATAGTAAAATAAAACTAGCAGCATTAAAAACTATTATCTGTCGCAAATTGGTAAATGCTCCTAAACAGTTCAAAAATACGAAAATAGCGAAAAAAACCTATACTACGCTGTATGGTACAATGGTACCATACCCTGTGCGTTTTCAAACAATATTATAACCAACTGATATATTCCTAATAAAATTATGTTGTTTCGTTTAACATGCAGCTTCACCTGCAAATTTTGGAGTTAGTTTGAATTAAGCCGCCTCTTATACTGTATATAGAATCGACATCTAAAGCAAGACTTTCCAGCTCACGTCATGTCACAACAATGCGAGTGTTTGACTTTAGGCAATGATGTGTTATGTGCTGTCTGGACGTCAGGGGGGAAGTCCCACTTTAGACTTTAAAGTGGACATTCTATAAGAGGCAGCTTAATTCACAGTTTATAGTTTGCAAACACCCAAATTTTGATATTATGACTGATAAGTTAGGTTATCATGTATTGTTTTACACGTTATTAGCAGCTCAGATGGCCGAGTGGTAAGAGCGTCCGCTTCGAGAGCTGTAGACTTAGGTTTAATTCCAAGTCAGGTAAAACCAATGACTTTAAAATTGGTATTCACAGGTTCCCAGCTTAATGCTCAGTATTAAAGGGACAGTGTGAAGAACAAGATCAGAGCTATCTTGGTGTGGTAGACAGATGGCTGGCAACTCCTAAACAAGCTCGCACAGTCGTATACAGGTATAGCAATTTTTTTTATTGTATTTTGTTACATATTTATCCTCCTATCACGAGAAAGCGATCAAAGCGCTATACGAGCTTGTTCAGGAGTTGCCAGCCATTTGTCTACCACACCAAGATGGGAGAATCTCGCTAAGCGCCTTTGCCAACGGCACAACAAGTAATTAAGCTTGCCGGCTTGTTCTCTACACTGCTGCACTGTTCCTGTAATGCTGAACGTCAAACAGGGAAGCTGTGAATACCAATTTTAAAGTCATTGCTTTGACTTAACTTGGAATCAAACCCAAGTCTACAGCTCCTGAGGCAGACGCTCTTACCACTCAGCCATCTGAGCTATCAAATCAACTTTGATTGCTTTCTTGTGATAGCACTGATAGAATTTGAAAGGGGGGGGCGCAATTTAAAGCCATGCCAGCAGGGCCTGATATATTTTCACTGCGCAAAAAGAGGACAGTTTCTATGAAGTTCATCACATAGACTCATTTTCCGCCCAAACTCAAGTGAAGAGCAAAAAAAGGCCATCACGTTCGCAGATGTCCAATTTTCTGCCCAAACTCAAGCGAAGAGCAAAAAAAAAGGTTTTTACGCCCTCAGATTGTCCTTTCTACGTCTATCACCTTTACACCTCGAAAGTTTTGGGGGGTTAACTACAGTACCAGTACATTATAATATCGCTCTGATTAAGCTATTGCTGCTCGACTATTAATGGATTGATGAATACTATCGATTCACAACACTAAATGAGTTGATTAGTCTGTTAGTGCTAATAGTATTCATCAGGGGTGCCTTGGTAAATTTCGAACTAGGGGAGCCCTGTTCAGTTTAAAAATTCAGTTGTTTTAAACGCCAACAATCCACAGCATTTGAATCATGTAAAGCTTAGTTGCTCCGGTTTCAGTCACCTACAGTATGTTTTAGACAGTTTGTTGCGAGCTTACTGTATTTCCAATTTCAAAACATTAGTTAATGTAGTTACAAGCACACGATCACTAAACATTCAAAAGATAGGTACCAAAATATGTCGTGATAACTCAATTTTTAGATAATAATTCGAAATTTATTTTGATATCTCAAACCACGTAATTATGGACATTGTGCGCAATCAGTGTGGCCCCACGATTTAACAAAAGGGAGGACATTGTTGTGGACGAAGCCACAGCCATCAGAGGCAAGGGGGATTAGGGGCAGAGCCCCCAGCCGCCAACGAATTTTTACGATTTTCACATAAAAAACACTTGTTTCAGCCAATACATAAACATAAAAACACACTTTCTTTTTGAGAGAGGACATACCAACTACCTGCAGTGAGTGCAGTCACTATTATAGTGTCAGACAATACAAAAATATTTTAGTAGTCCATGTCTAAAAGCAGAAGCTGGGCTAAAATATATAAAAGGAGGCTGTAATCATTATTAGTTTTGGAGCATTTGATGGGATGACATGTATAGGTGTATTCTACGCAATAATCTTTAATAACGCATGCAAAATGTTTTCAACTTTACTCTTGAGTCGAAGCGATTGATTGAAGCAAAAATGAAATTTATAGTATAAGAGGGGGGTACCAAAATGGGGTTAGTTTGAAGGATGAAATCACAATGGCACTGGCTAATTTTTTTATTTTTTTAAATTTCAATTTTTTGAATTAAGTAACATATCTCAAAAAACTTGGGGGGCCCGGCCCCCCCTTAGTCTCCAATGGTACGATACCACTGGTTAGGTCTTCGAGTTGTAAATATCCTTGCCAAAATAGGGCAGTAATCACAAATACCTAAGTTTACCGGCACTCTACAACTAAGTTACGTTTACGACAGAAAAACAAAAACAAAAATTACACATGACAACCAGGGCTGGGAAAAATCGATTGTAATCGATATTTGATTGCGATATTCTTTACTTTTTGTTCATTGAATGCACTGGAACCTTTACTTTTTTGAATGAGTATCGAATATAGCCTTGTCTTTACTTTTTTTTCCGTGCAATTCGATATTCCGTATTCGATTCTTTTTGTCCAGGTTACTTTACTATTTATATATCTCACTTTAGTAAATTTAAAATAATCGTCAGTGTGTTATTACCTTGTTTTTGCTGATAATTTTTTTTGCGCCAAAAAAACAAAAAAAAAATTTTTAATAGCTAAGTTGCTTTGCATATACCAGTGGTTCTCAAACTGGGGATTGCAGTCCCCTTGGGGTTTCAGTTTCAGGGGGATCACAAAGAGGTCGCAGATTTCTGATAAACCATCCCATTGAATTGTGCTTGTAAATTTAGTGAATGTTACTTGCTTCATTTTCTCACTCTAAATTTCGTAATCCGTAACCTAATAGGCATGGTGTTATGCTCTGTCTGCCATTTGTGTAAACGTGATGTTAAGGAAAATGAGAACAGTATTGCCTGTAACTTTTGTGACTGCTGGCATCACATCAAGTGTCTTAAAATTCCTATAGACGTTCATAACTTCATGAGCAAAAATAGAGATGGATAAAAGTGTGGGGTATTTCAATGGATCTGTCCTAGCTGCCAACCTACAATGTGTAAAGTAACACATTGTACTAGCGAAGATGTTAGCTGTATTGATGCAATAAATAAAAAAAATGACAATCTTGAATGTCAAATTGCTAAACTAACCTCATTGGTTGACTCTACTTTTCTGAAAGACTCTACCCCCTATGATAATGACAATAAGGTTGAATCTGAGTTGCAAACGCTAAGCGGTTCAGTTGCTGTTCTTACTGAGAAAATATCTTGTGATGTTCCAACTTCAAGTTCTGACCAACCTTTAAACTATGCTGAGGCCTTAAAACTCTCAGCTGCTCCAGTGGCGATGACCAAAAGAGAAAAAGCTAAGCCAAAGGAGATTGTTTACCTTAAGCCTGACAATCTCAGTGCAGACAAGCCTCTTCTAAGACAACATAAACAGAAATGTCTGACCGAAGCTTTGAGCTCAGGGGAGGTTTGCTTCATGAAAGAGAATGATGAAACAGGTTTGATTTCACTTGGTCTTCCAAGCAGTGCAAGCAAGGACAAAGCTACTAAAATCATGAGAAAGTTCGATCTGGGTTACTCATTAGATAAGTGTTTTTGCTAAATCACTTTCAAAGATAACAGTGTCTCAAATTCCTCTTCCAAGTTTTGGATTCCAATATAAATTCTTTGGAAGAAAAGGCTGCTATTAAAGGAGCAATTTTGGCAAAATGTGATGTTTTCAATGAGCTTTGCAAGAATGGTCATACGTTTGAGGTTGTGTACGTGAAAAAATTCAATAAATCTCTTAATGCAGGAGTAAAAGTTTCTCCATTGATAAGAAACTGGGTTATCAGATGTGGCCATTTATTCATCGGCAATGTCTCTTGCCCTTAAGTGACAGAATTTTTATTAAGCAATATTTTCGTTGTCAGAAGATTGGTCATATGGTCATGTTGTCAAAAGATTTGGTTATATGGTCAAAAAGCAACGTGTCTGTTCTGTGCAGGAAATCATCGATCGACCGATTGTACAGTGAAAGGAGACAAAACTAAACACACATGCAGTACCTAGTAATTGATTGTAAAACAGGAAGTTTAAATCATGCAGCAAAATCATTTGATTGTGAACATATACAAAACGAGATCTGGCGATTACAGCGCAAAATTGAATATGGCTCTCAAAAAACGTGATGTAGATTCTCTGTCTGAACGCCATCACCACTTAACAGTTGGACTATTCAATGCCAGATCCATTTGCAACAAAGTAACGTCTGTGTGGGATCTGATTACTGAACATGAAATTGACATTCTCTGTGTAACTGAAACATGGTTGCATATGAACGACAGAGCCAAGGCAGGGAAAATTCATGAAATTGGATTTAACATTTATAGCAAACCCAGAGCTGGCAGAGGTGGAGGTTCAGCATTCATCTTTAAACCATGCCTTTAAACTTGTGTGTAATACTGTGCATCTGCAATATAAGTCTTTTGAAGTATCAGAAGCAACTATTAAGAATCAACATGAATGCTTAAGGATCAGCCTTATTTATAGACCAGGTACTCAGTACTGCAATTTACCACTGTAAAGATAATTCTAAACTACCTTGTTTTTTTGAAGAATTTGAATCCTATCTTGATGATATTTCTGCAAGAGATGGGAAACCTATACTTTGGGGAGATTTCAATTTTCATCTAGAAGATAGATCAAATAAAGATGCCAAAAGGTTTTGTTTACTGCTTGCGAGCCGAGGCTACTTGCCATTAATTGATGTGAATCCCCAGGCAACACACCACAGTGGAGGCCTGCTTGATGTATTATATTCATTGTTGCAAATAATACTGTTGACAGAGTTGGCATTACGCAGCCAGTGGTTACTGAAACGACTGGGACAGCATCCAACCATTTTTTGGTGTTAACTATGGTCAAATTTGAATCTTTGAGGTCCAATAAAGTGTGTGCTGATAAAACAACGAGAAATATTAATGACATTGACAATGAACTGCTCAAAAAGGACATCAAACTGTTTAATGAGGTAAAAACAGTATGTGAAAGTTCTACAATTGATGATGCTGTACAGCAATACAATAATCTCATGGCATTAACAATTGATAAGCATGCACCTAAAATTAAGCCATACATTGGACTGAATAAAACACCCTGGTGGGATGTGCAATGCCAAGAGGTGTGAAGAGAAAGGCAAAGAGCAGAACGAGCTTTGAAAAAGAGCAACACTCAAAGTATCTATAATAAATTTTGATACTCAGAAATAAGCACAACAGCAAAACAATTGTATCATGAAAAAAGAGTCTTTTTATTCCACAAAACTGCTGGATTCTTACAGCGATGCAAAGAAAACTTATAATATCTATAATTATAGTGAACCAGCTTCTTGATAAGTGGTACCGGTATGCCAAAACACTAAAACTTGATCAGCTTAATGAAACACTAACAATTAGGTTTGCTGAATATTTTGATGGCAAAGTATCAGTATATAAGAAATATTTATGATGGCATAAAAAATGCAGCTGCGTGTAATTGAAACAATGATAATGTTGCCCTATTCTCTATGATTCAGAACTTTTAATGCCAAATAACTAAATCTGTAAATTTATGCCTTTGTCTTCAGATGCACTAAGACAGATAACTATGAGCATGCTTTCCAAAACTTGCGGTTTGGATCTGATCCCAACCAGCTTATTGAAGGTCTGCAATAATGCTGTGCTGCCTGCTCTGTGGCATACAGTGAATCTGACTCTTAATACACGTTCACTTCCTCAAAATCTTTAAGTGGCATGGCAGCATTGTTCCACAACTTAAAAAAGAATCGCTTGATATCAATAACTTGAGAAACTACACACCTGTTTGCTGTTACAAATCATTTTATCATTTTTGTAGGGCTTAGGGACTGGGGATGTTACCGGTACTGGATACAAATCCTGTGCTATTCGGCACTTTTTGAGGTATCCGGTAAAGATGGCACGAGCTCACCTTTTTACAATCCACACCACCCATGGCCCGAAACCTCTAGCCCAGTAACCGACCCGGCAACTCATCACAAAATAAAGCCTGGCCCGCCCAAAGCCCGTTCTTTTTACAAACCTTTTATCTTATTCAACCCAAACGTACTGGTAAAAAGGAAAACTTTACATTTTTAGCACCACACTCAGTGCTTACCAACGTATTATATAGCATACAGATACAGGGTGTCCATAAAGTCCGTGTGCACAAATAAAGTTAAAATTTTCTAAAGTGCACACGGACTTTATGGACACCCTGTATAGGTACGGTACCATTTAAATACCAATATTGTTTGGTAAACAGTAAAGTGGTATCACTTGTTTTCTGTAAATTATTTCAACTCACAGAAAATTCAACCACAATTACAAAATAGACAGACCTATCAGTAATCATTGTAATGAACATTAATTTTCATGTACCGATACCGGTATATAATTAAAAGCGTACCGGTACTTCTCAAACTATTGTAGATTCTGACATGAAAAGCATACCGGTATCTATTAGCAAATATTGTACGTAGGCTGTTTCACTGTGTCAGCAGTATAATTTTTCATGATTATAACAAGCAGAGAGTGAAAAACACTTTCATTTGAAGGAGAGCACTGACAGACTAATCTGTACCGCCATCTGTTTTCATAAGAACTTTTGCACTTGAATACAGAACACACTACCTGACTCTGTGACTACTGAACTACCGGTATCTTATTGCAAAAACAATATCTGATTTCCCAGAAACTTCCTGCAAGCAATATTCACTAGACTGCAACTCTATCAAGCAGCAAGGCTGAGATATATATTGAAAACTGGCTTTGCCATTAACTCAATTCTACATTTTCTTTAATTTAAAAAACAATAACCGTAGCCCTACCTAAGATTCTGAGATTGGAAAGAATGCAATTTGCGGGGAGGATATTTTGTCCAAGCTACATTAAGCGCGGATTCGTGTGTTTTTTCATGAGTCCTTGCGCGGAAAATTACGTCATTTTGTTCACATACCGTCCCCGTACTAGAGAAGAGCGGACTAAGATTTTTTCCACTCCGAGTCCAGTTCAATATTTTAAAATGAAAATCTAATCCAATCCGACTCCGAAAAAAAAAGCTAAACTGAGAGTCCACAGTTCAATCTTAGTCCAAACACAAAAACACTTTACAAAAATTTTCAATTGCTAGTTCATGATCACATTTTTACAGAGCAATCCCTTCAATCTAAATTCAACTTACTGAAACTACTTAGTTAGTCTATATGCTGCAAAATAGTTTTTAAGACTTACTCCAAAAATTCCGTTTCCAAGTTTTATACATAATCTGTCGATACTGCTTCCATGTTCCACAAAAACAATTACCTGTACCAGTACCGGGTACTATACCTCATAAACATTAATAACCCATAGGGCCTACTGTAACTACAGAACAATAGACACTAATAGACCTAATGCTTCGGTCAAATTGCTACATATTCTGTAAAAAAAACTAATATTAAAATTCTTGAAGTTCCACTAAAATCAATCAAACAAGCAGAAGAAATAAAAAAGCAAAGAAGTTTTTACAGACGTACACACAATACGAGTATCCTATGCAAAAAAATCAGCAGTGAACACTAACTGCTAAACTGCTAAAAGCAGGTACCAGCACTACACTACCGGTACTTTACCAAAGCAAAAAAGCTGCAACTGTTGTTATCTCTGACATCACATTAGGGAGTCGAACCGTTTGATTTTTCCGGTTCAGGTTCGGTTTGGGTTCAACAGTGATTTCAAATTTCGGTTCAGTTCCGGTTAAGGTTCAGATAAATTGAAACGGTTCGGTTTGGGTTCGCTCCTGCAAAAAATATTTCAAAATCGGTTTATAAAGTTCCGGTTCAGGTTCAAAGTAAAAATGGTATAGTTCTAGTAACACAATTTAATAAATGAAACGTACAACGCAATTTTTCTTCGCTGGCCAATATAATGCATAATTTTAACTTGCAGTATGGCTAGTAGGGATGTGCCGAGTCGAGTCCGAGTATTAATTGATACTCTACCGAGCATTAAAGCATTATCATTTTGACCTTTTTTTTTTACTCTGCACCCGATTTTGAGTCGAAATACGGACGTGATGACCTTTTTTGCTCTTCACCTGATTTTGAGTTCATATCTTGACGTCGCAGAATAGAAACTCGGCCGAGTAAATGTGAATACTCGTTACTCGGCGAGTCCGAGTAATTTTCCTAGAGGCACATCCCCTAAAAACCAATTAATGGTAAAAGACTTTTTCACCATGCATAGATTATTTACAGTACATAAGTGACTATTAGTTTGAATTCAAACCAGCTTCAAAGTGACGCGTGTGACGTCACGGAGCGAACCGCTTTTTTCAATCGGTTCGGGTTCGGTTAAGGTTCTCAAGTACTCAAATTATTCGGTTCAGTTCCGGTTCGCTCTTTGCGATTTTGAAAAATACGGTTCGATTTCGGTTAAGGTTCGACAAAAATAGCTTAAAACCGGTTTATAAAACTCCGGTTCGGGTTCGGTTCGACTCCCTGCATCATATACCACAATTATAATACAAGTTCGCCATTAAATCTAAGCAAAAGACCAAAAAAATAATTTTAAAATTTAGCTAGTCTATGATAGATTTGATATGAGCTTGCATTACTGATTAACTCAAATTAACTCAACCTTTGTTTATGCAAATGTACCGATATCTTACATTTCCATATCTTTGTTTACTTTTCAGGCTTTGCACAAAGGTTACCAGTAGGAAAGATATCTCATATTTCCAGTGTAGCCTGCATGAGTGCATAACCTATATAGCAATCAACAGGTTATATGCATTCTTTACAATTTAATACCGGTACGGTACTGTTTCAAAAAAGAGCATTTATCGGTACAGGTATATATTTTCAGATTGACAGTCTTCAATCAGCGCTACCAGTACCGGTAACTGAGTAATCTGCCCTGTGCTACGGGTAAGTAATTACAACTTCCGGTATAGCCTGGGCATAACTGATCTACTTGTCTACTATTCAGCATCGGGACTCTTTGACTCTATAGCTGAACTGATTTACCCGTATAATCGTTATTTCGCTGTCCCTTACTTATTCATGTTTTTGACAAATATGACGAATTATGAAGCGGTAAAGGTACTGTAAGTTTACTACGCTTAGAGCTAGTCTAAGCCTTCAAAACTGATGCATTATTAGCCGAAGCTTAGACACTTTTTTTAGACAGTTTTTTTAGACAGCAAATTCAGATATCACGTTTGCGCCGTCTACAATTTCATCACGTGCTTAGTTCACCTCATTTCTTGCGCAATTTACTTACAAACTTGACCACAGGCTTTTACGTTTGTTCCCTGTATTATTTCACGTTTCTGCACTTCCTTTGGTTGATTAAGACGGGTTTGAAAACTAAAGTCAAGCATGCACTGAAAACCCAGCAGCAGCTGTGCAAATTTTTTTGCAGATTATTCGTACTAATTATAATGATTATTTACATTTTGTTGTGTTTCTACAACCACACTATTTTTATGCTAAGCAATTATATTGTATATTGTTTTACTTATTCAAATAGAATTGCACATACAAAATAAGCAAAATACAAAAATGATTAAAATAGCAACTAGGAGTGCTAAGCTACGATATTAACTTAAAACATTTCACATACACTCAATACGTTTGTGCAGGGCCGTAGTTATGCATTTTAGCTTAGGGGGGCTCATCACAAATGGTTCGATAAGACGTTTAGTTTAGTCGGAAGAGCGAAGGCCCGCTAGGGCCGAACCTCTCAAGGAGGGTCTGGGGGGGGTTCTTCCCCAGGAAATTTTTTGAAAATATAGTCAATATCGTGCATTCTGGCGCATATCAGACGAGATTTTTCGGTTAATATTAAAGCAAATTATTGAGAAAAACTTGGGTAAGTTTAGTATCGAAAATACCGAAATAAACATTCTGTGAAATTTTAGTGTTACAAACGGCTATGTTGGTGGACTAGTAAGTAATGTCAATTTTGGTCCGTCAAGGTCCAATGTCCTTGCTGGAGTGCGTATTACTCAGTATTTTTAATAGCTTTTGCATTAGTATTGTAGTGAGTTCGGTATTTCGCACCTCGGCTTCAAACAATCAGTGTTTCAGTACGAGTATCGTTTTGATTTTTTACCACCTGAATCAATTTTTTCAAGCGCAGCATTTTTAAAAACACCAAAAAACCATTGCCACGTTGGGAACTGGACATGGAAACTTGCACTATTGGAAAAAAGTTACTACTGCTACCAATTACACTATGGAAAAAAGCTACTACTGCTACTGCTAGTCTACTTCAATCAAACTTTTTTTGAAACCCAGATTCTGCACTACCCAGAGACTAGGCCCGCAACCTGGGAAAATCGGTTATTAGTACGTTTATATATTACCTTCTCTTCTCGCCCCCACTAGACAATTTATAAGCATTTTCTACTCGTTGCAGGCCTGCCGGGGACTATCCAGCTAGGACAAGGTCAACTATCGACAAATCTACTGTGATGTTAAGACCAGGACTTTAAAGCTCGTAAACGCAACTGTGACGTAAACTGAGCGCATTCATAAGATAAAAATGATTCATTCATTAAAACAGTAGCAATATGGTAGCAGCATAGCCGCTATCTTTCTGAAGCCCGTATCCCACTGAGCTGCTACTGTTTTGCGAATGCCATTAAAGTGAGTATTCCACTGAACCACGACTGTTCTGAATGAGACGCTAAACAGTCGCAGTGGGGGGGGGGGTGTTCAAAATAGGGTTACGTGGTTTTGTGAGATATACTGGTGCTAAAATAAAAAAAAAGTTTTCAAAAGCTTGGGGGGCAATGCCCCCCTAAGCCCCCCCGCAAACTACGGGCCTGCGCTTGTGCTTAACCAACTACGTAATGCCTCCAGGCTACCATTTACATTATGAGAAAAGCGCTGACATGTGGATCATTTAACGAGCGCCTGGGGAATCGCGTAAACTCGAAAGTCTCCGTAAAAAGCATTAATGATAGCAATCCATCACAACAGTAGCACGAGGTCAATTGAAAACACTTTAGTAGACTTACACAGCAGTTACAAATAATAGCAAAAGCTCATAGCTTTAATATACAGGTTATGTACACAACACATTTATATACAGATGGCTCAAAGTCGGAATGCGGCACCAGCAGTGCTCTTTATGTCCACAGGTTTGATTTTAAGCTTGTCATAAAACTGAATGATAATGCATCTGTATTTACTGCAGAGCTGTATGCCATCGTGTCAGCCTTATATTGGATATCTCAAAACCGGTATGCTCAAAATTTAATAATATCGGGTAGTTTAAGTTCAATTAAAGCCATTTGTAACCACCAAGATACCTACAAACACTTCTTGATAGACAAAATTAAATTATTACATTATTTTTTAGATTCATTTGGAGTTAAAGTTGGATATTTGTGGGTACCATCACATAATCATATACCAGGGAACGAAATTGCAGATGCACTCGCCAGAAGCGCAACGGATGACGTTCCTGCCGCGCAGTGACAACCACAAACCTGCAACTTTCCATACGTGAAGTCAAATCAATCATTAAGAATGATTGTCTTTCAATTTGGCAAGAAGCTTATATTTACCAAACAACTGGTTTCGTCCACAAAAAAATTTTTCCTTCAATCCATAATCGAAATTATTTTAGCCTTCCACAGATATTTCGCCTCCAACTGGCCACTGCAAACTAAAAAAACGCTTGCATCGCATTGGCTTACATGATACTGGTTTATGCTCTTGTTGCAACGTCCCCGAAGATGTGGATCACTTTTTGTTTAGCTGCCCAAAATACTTCCAATCAAGATCAATTTTACAAAATGAATTGATGAAGTTAAAAATCGATTTTACAACACAGATCTTGTCTGATCCAAAAGCAACACGGTGTCATTCCAATTTTTTAACATCTGGTGCTTTACTTCAACGCGGATTTAACTAAATTGGCTACACTTCTATTCTCTTTTTCTTGAATTTTTGTTTTCCCGCAACAGTGTAACCATTTCTATACTTTCTTGAAAACTCTTTTCTATTTTAATGGTTTAACGTAGGATATGAATATATATTGTGTGTAATAATTCTGTTTGAATTTCGTGCTTATTTTCAATATTTCTTTGCTGAGGGTGGGCATGAATTATTTATTTGTCTCTATTTTTTATTTATTCGTTTTTCAGTGAAGGTCTTCACCAAACATGCTATGCTTTTTTTGTTTTTTTTAATTTATTTTATTTATTTTTTTTTTTTTAGGTTTATGGCATTATTTCACTTACTGTACATTTGCGTTGTGCAGTGTAGGCCTAATTCGTGTTTGATATTTTTAAAAATAAAATTTAATTAGCGTCTGAGTTTATGGCATTATTTCGCTCACATTTGCGTTGTGTATATCGGGCAGTGTAGGCCTAATTCGTGCTTGGTATATGCCTGTGTTACAAGGTGCAGTACATCGTCTTGGCGCTAAAAAACTTAACAGTTGTAAAGTGCCTTAAAACCTCCTAATAATAATTAATAATAATTCCTTTTTTGTTTTGCTACGGAGTGGACGTTTTATTTTGTCAAGAATTGCACAGCATTGCCCTTTTTAGTTTGAGTAACCTTCAGTTATTTTTTACCGTTGCCGTGCTGGATTTTCGGTTTAAAGTTACAAAGAAACAATACATCATACTTTTATCAAGTTTCCGGTACGACAAAAGACAGCGTCGGAGCGGTGAAGGCCGGAGAGCTCCTCTCAGGGCAAGTTAAGCTAAAAATCTGAGAAAACGCAAATGTTGCAGAGTGGATCTGTAGAAAAATAACTGTCTTTGCTCGAAGAAGTCTTGGCAAGTTGAGCCTTGGACTCTGGTTGTTGCTGCTACAAGTTCACTGTACCAGCAGGTCATTTCCCGATTGGTCAATCTTCGATTTTCCGTCAATCGATGATTGAACGTCAAGTAGTGTCCATAGTGTTGGAGCTACGAATTATCTACAGCCCTTGTCGTTATTCTACAAGCAGAGGATCTGTGTCATTGGAATTCCTGCAATTGGTTCTACCATTGAGTCGCAATACCAGCGTCAATTTTGGTCTTGGTCGATTGTCGGTTGGCTTCGGTTGGTCGTTGATCTTTTCCAGAGTGTTGCTATTCGATCATTAAACTGACCCGTGAAGTACATACGAACGTTCCTGGATCAGTGAAGGTACAGAATGTGCGCAGTAGTGTGCTTGTTTACGGTAACTTTGTAGCTTTGTATTATCTTTTTTGTGTGTGTGCAATTTTATCTGAATTACCGGTACCCCCCTTTTTTATAATGAGTAGTAATGAGATTGATAATGTGCTTGAACCCACTGCTGTGGTGGATAAAATCAAGTTTCCTGCCTTAGACCATTTAACCTGTCAGCTCGCTGCTGAGGTGCGTGGGGACTAACAAAATTTTCTTTGTACTAGTTCTAATATAAGACCTACTGAACTTGAAAGGACTAAAAATGAAAGCCCTTACTTGGCTATAGGAAATGCCCCTCGAAAATTATTAACGTCTCATCGAAGGTTAATAATGGATATTTAGAGCTGTTGCTCCGCATTGTCCCTATGTGGATCGCATAAGTCACTTGAACTAGAATCAATAAATTATTGCTCCCTTAAACTGGTTGTCAAGAAATTTATCGATAGTGCTAAAGACGTAGACAACGACGAGCACTTAATGCAACTTTCAAGCGATCTTATCAATCACGTGCGTCGTTGCACAGATCTATACGAAACTTGAAAGCAGCGTTTTACCGAAGATAAAGCTGATTATAGTTTTGAGGACGGACTGAACTCTGACGCTGATGATGATGTAAAACCCACTGATAGCATCTCGCAAGTTGCTAGCGAGTCGATACACCGCAACTTGCAGTAAATCGTCGTTATTATAACTCGTTGAACTGGAACGTAAACAAGCGGAGATTGAACAGGAAAAGAAGTTGGCTAAAGCCCGAAAAATGCGACTGTTGGCTAAAGCAGAAGCTCGCAAAGCCGAAGCGGAGGCTCGTAAAACCGAAGCTGAAGCGGGGCCTCGTAATGCTCGCTTGTTGGCTGAGGCTGAAGAAGCCGAAGCTCTTGCTCAAATAAGTCTCGAGTCCATTAGATTAAAGGCTGAAGAAAACTTGATGGCTCTTTCGCAGCGCGGCTCATCAGCCATGGTTTCGACCAAGACTTCCAAATTTAAGTCAAAAGTTCGCTCCCGTTTCGGTTGGGATAAAAGTGCGAATAATATTAAATTTGACGCTGAACCCGAGCTCGTAACACAGGCATGTTCTGAAAAGCGTTTACATACGCGGAAAATGCCCGGTTTATCGACTAACCTTAATACTAATGCAGAACCTTTCTCGGTCAATCATAAACCTGTGGCACCTCCCCCTGGTTTTTATGCTAATGACATTCAAATTAACAAAAGGCCCCCTGAAGTTGGTCGCAGTGTTGAGCCTTACGTGGTGGGCGGGTTTTCTGTTGTTGTTGGTGGTGAGTGTGGTGTGGAAGTTGCACCTAGAAAAGATATTTCAAAATCTAACTCTCATTCCCATGAGCAGACTTTTAATTCAAGATCTAATGACATGAATTGGCTCACATATCTGGATCGGCAGGGTAGAAACGAATGTATTACCCTTGCATCGCAAGTTTCGTATGATGGCAGTAACACCGCCTTCGTTTTTTACGAAAATCAGATTCGCCGATTAATGAACGAAAACCCTTATGAAGAACGTAGACTCGAGGTTTTGCGCGCGTCCTGTGTTGGACAATCACGTGAAATGGTGAACTTGTTTTGCGCACCTTTAAAAAATATGACCACCACCCAACGAATTGAAAAGACCCTCGATCGTTTGCGCCAAAGATATGGTGTGCCTGGAGGGTTAATCTCAGAACCTAAGGTTAAAGCTGTTCGTTATGGCCCTGAAGTAGCATTTACATCGGCCTCGCTTAGAATGTTTGGTGAAGACTTAAACACCCTTAAAGTGTTTGCTTACGCCCATGATGAGGTTAATAAACTCTCTGGACAACTTTTGCTTGACACTGCAAGCCGATTGCCAAATATTTTGAAGCGATGGTGTCTTGATTATCTAGATAAAAGGCATTTGAATTTGAGTGAACCTGGTTTTGATTCGTTACGTGAATTCGTTATTCACGAAATTAGTATGATGACTGCAGAATATGCGCAGGCATTTTTTAAGCAAGACGAAAAGGATGGCTTCCCCGAGGCTTCAGCCCGCTCAAAAGACTATCGAATTCGGCAGGTGGTTTTTGAGACGGAGAATGAATCTCAGGGTGCGTACTCTGGTGAGCTTTGTTCGTACGTTCCCGGGACTGCAGGCAAAGCTGGTGGTGCTGGTAAGGGGTCGGGAAGCGGAACTGATCGTTCGAAGTTACCACCGACATGTTTTGTGTGCGCAGATTCAAGTAAGCACTACTTAGTAGATTGTGAAAAGTTTAAGGAACTGTCGCATAAAGCTAAACGACAGACGGTCATCGAAGCTAAAAGATGTATCAATTGCCTTTCTTTGGACCACTATGTTCGTGTTTGTCCCCGACCTGCCAGGTGTCGTAAATGTGGACCTAATAATAAAAGCAAGCACGGATCTGCTTTGCATGAATGTTGTACTGGGGCAAACCTGAGGGCTGCGGATAAGTCTCAAGCTGCACCTACGCCTGCTCCCAGAAAGTTGTCTAAACAAGATAAAAAGTTTAACGTTAATAAAGTCAACTCCGAAGAGAAACGTGCTATTTTGCTCAGAACTAGCGCCGTAAAGGTTGTGAACCCCAAAACCGGTCAGTCAACTCTTGTGTACGCACATCATGACACGGGTTCACGAGCAACGTTAATTTCGGACAATCTTATCAAAGAACTTGGACTTGAAACTGTGCCGGACCCTACTATAACACTTCGAACCTTAGCTGATCAAAAGGTTGCCAGTGGAAGTCGGACCAATTTTAAACTTAAATCGTTGTTTAATGGCGAGCAGTTTGGTATTTATGATGCGCTAGTGGTGCCTCAGTTTAATGACAATAAAAACACTTTACCTCATGCGGTGGATACTTATGCACTTGAACATTTTGATGGAGTCGAAATTCCGGTTGCTCCTGAGCGGGAACGGGTTGACGTGTTGATCGGTCAGTCGGACAAGGCTCTGCTGACTGTTCTAGAGGAACGTGAGGTGCGGACCCGGAAGAACCGAATTTTGTACTTACTCGGCTTGGACCTGTCGCTAGTGGTGGTAGAGTGTCTTCTAGTACTAATGCTTGGTCTACCTTAAAAGTTGTTGTAGAACCTATGCAATCTTGAGACTGCAACCAGCTAAAACACGAAATTGTTTCACTTAAAGAAGCAGTTCGCGAGTATGAGCTGCAAGATGAAGTGCTTCGGGCATCCAGAACTGACGAGCTTGCTAGAAGTCTTGTCGAACCCAATATTAAAATCGTCAATGTTCGGTATGAAATGCCGGTGGGAGGATGCATAGGCCTTCCCCTTTTCCTACCCGATCTGCCTTTGGCCATAATTGCTACAGAAACCATCAAAAGAGCCTGGCATATTTCAGTCACCTTGCACCATTATTTTTACTTAAAGGCAGAATCATAAGGGAGGGGACATGGCACAATGCCCCCCTTTTAAATACGCTCCTGGCGTATAGCCTACATAACACGCATCATAAAATTCAATCTATCCTATTCAGCCTTTGTTTGCGATTAGATTACTTCCGATTTTAACTCTGTTTCGGTTGAATTCAGATTAACAAGAAAGTGTTATTTTTACCGGTGAGGTGCTGATTCGGTTTGATTTGGCCCCTGTAGCTCCAAGCTTGTGAGCAGACTTGCACCCGTGGTTGCACAATAATTGTCTAAGGCTACGTTCACATGAGACCCGCAATGAAAATAAGCCGAAATGAAAATACTGGTTTGAACCGATTCACGTCGCTTTTTTCCTTGCTTTTCATTTCGCCCCGAAAGCAACGGAACTATAAATACTGTGGTAGAATCTACAATGTCATCATTTCGCTATTTACTGAGTGCGTTGAAGGTAGTAGAATTGTCTGCGCTGGTACCCTGCAAGTGGCGTTACCGCGGCCGAATTCTGGCGTGGCTGCCACGACAGTCACTCTAATTTACAGGAAAAATTGCGCTAGCAAATGTAAAATCTTAGCCTGAATTATTGCAATTAATTGGATTCTCTTATCTGTGTTCTTGATCAATTTTTATTGCCAAATAGGCATAACTTCGGCGTTTTTCTTACCAGAAAGGTTTTTGGAAAAAATTATACCGAAAATACGTTAATTTGTGACTGTAATTTTTAACTATGGCAATTTTTTTTCGGCCTATAAAATCGAAAAATATGACTTTATTTTTTGAAACATAAGACTTTACTTTTATAACAGCAAATTTGTGCTGTTTTCCGTAATTAGCATCTCTAAAAACATGCATGTTGAACCAGAACATACTTAAAAGAACAAAGAATTCACTTGAAAATCAGCAAAAAAATTCAAATGTGCATCTTACTACAAGTAAGAGATTTAACTGTTGAATACGATTTTATAATAAAATGCGGCGTGTGCATCGGTAAAATATCGGTTTTCGTGAATCATGGATTTTAACATCGAAAATGACCGTTCTACAGAATGATGCTGATGTAGGATGGTATGTTGAAAACTTGGCATACAATGCTGGAAAAATATCTGGTCTACTCATCTCCAGAATAGTTTTTGTATATTTTTTTTCTAAACTAGTAACACTGTGTAACAAAAAAAAAAAAATTGTTTATTCCCGGGTTCTAACCGAGATTTCCTGATCATTTACAACCAGAAGGGTTGGAAAATCGCGTTTTTTCTTTTTAAACTTTGCTTTTGTGGTTTTGGAAGTGATTTTTGAAATTCAGATTTTTGGCTAAAATCGAGTGATATAGCGTTTGTATTGTTGCATATCTATCCTCCTACCACTAGAAAGCGATCAAAGCGCTATAACAAACTCGTGTAGGAGTTGCCAACTATCTGTCTACCACAACAAGATGGGGGAATCCCGCTAAGTGCCTTTCCCAACGGCACCACAAGTAAACTTGCCGGCTTGTTCTTCACACTGTCACTTTGATGCTGAGCGTCAAGCAGGGAAGCTGTGAATACCAATTTGAAGTCATTGGTTTGACCCGACTAGGAATTAAACCTGAGTCTACGACTGCAGAGGCAGACGCTCTTGGCACTCGACCTCCTGAGTTGTTACCATCACCACAGGAATTTCTGGTAATCGGCTTCAAGAAAGTTTACAGACAACACAAAAGTTTTTCGAATTTGGTTTGTTTGCACCAAACCAAATCAGAATGGTTGACATCCAGACTCAAACAATGAAACTTGCTTGATTCATGTGTTTGAGTCACTGACCAGTGTGAACCTCACCAGGACTTCTCGAGTTTTTTTGCCTCAGCAGATGGACTTTGCTTTTGGCCTAATGTAAATGGTCTTTTTGACTCGATTGGGATTCCTTGTATTTCAAAGGACTAGCGCCTTTTTATCGTTAGTTCAAGCAGGAATCTAATAGGTGTACTGCATCAGAATGGAAACAGATATATCCATCTATCCCTTTTGCCCTCACGAATGCATCTCAAAGAAAACTATGCAAATGTCAAAACTCTTTTGATTTTTACAAGTACAAGTGCATTTATTTTTGTTTGGATAGACGCAACAACAAAGAAAAATAAAAAATGTATCAACAGTTTAATTTTCATTTATATCTGCATGGTCCATCCTGTGAGAGGTTGCGAAATGACCTATTGTCCAATCCCAGCAGTAGAAATTGGCACGGTTGATTGCTCTAAAGTGTGACCAGTTCAACTGGCAAGTAATTAGAGATTTCAAAATGGTGGCATTCTTGGGGGTCTCCAAGGTGGATTTACAAAATTTCCATGTTACCTTTGCCATTGGGATAGTCGAGACACAACTGCACACTACCATTGACGAATATGGCCAAAACGAACTGAATATACTGTTGGGTACAGCAACATCAAAGGGGACCCTTTAATTGACCTCATCAAAATATTGTTGCCTCCGCTGCACATATATTTGGGCCTTATCAAACAATTTTTGAAACATTAGACCAGAATTCAGACGCATTCAAGCATCCACAAAACTTCTTTACCAAGATTTCTGAAGCAAAAGTAGAAGCTGGTATTTTTGTTGGCCCACAGATAAGAAAGATCTTAGACTGCAACGACTTTCTTGAAGAATTGACTGCAGAGAGGGCAGCTTGGAATAGCTTTGCTCCAGTGGTTCGTGGATTTTTGAGCAATCACAAAGCTGAAAATTACGTGGAACTGGTAGCCAAATTAGTGAAAACCTGCAGCAAAAGGGACTGCAAAATGTCCTTCAAAGGTCATATGCTTGACGCTAATCTGGATCAGTTTATGGAAAACATGGGTGCTACTCAGAGGAACTTGGCGAACGTTTCCTTCAAGATATATTAGATTTTGATCGTCGCTACCCAGGACAGTATAATAAGCGTACAATGGGTGATTACATACGGAGGCTGATCCATGAAAGTGACTTAAGAGTATTGTCGGAAATCTAGAAAAACCATGCATTTCTAATTGATTCATTTACAGTTTGCTATTATATCTAAGTGTACTAAAGCATTGCTATAAGCGGTTTAGGTTGTCAACTTTGTAAATAGGATGAAATTTTGTTCTGATTTGTTGCTTAAACAAGCATTAACTATGAATACAAGATGTAAACCTCCCCGATAGCGTAAACAATCAAGAAACAACAAGAGATTATACACGCTAGATAACACGATTTTAGCCAAAAATCTGACTTTCGAAAAATCACTCTCATGTTCACAAAAGCAAAGTTCAGGTGAAATTATGTGCGTTTTCCCTGGTTTCTAGACCGAACCAATCAGGAAATAACACTTCGAAGCCGGGAACAAAAATTCTGTTACACAGTGTAATAAAAAAGTCGCTTTAAATGCTTCGTGAAAGTCGACGCGAAAACTTGAAACTCTCATTTCTTTTCTTAACATTTTATCAAGTTTAAAGTCTACAGGAACTGTATCTCCGGTGGTACCGGGAATTAATAATTTGCATTTCATAACAAAAATCAATGGTCATATTTTATGATCTAAAAAAGAATATACGACTTTTTAAGCTTATAAATAGACCTCGTATCTACGTAGGCCTAGTTTTTTCGCGATTATCGGTTTTATAAGCTTTTGCGCTACCAACAAAAATATAACTTTAATGAGTTTCATCTCCCCTGTTTATAACCACTTCCACACTCCATATCTGAAGACACTATGGCAGCAATTTTATAAAGTAAATCCAATTGCTTTTCTAGATTGAATGTAAAACTAAAATTTGGAAGAAGCCGGAGAGAACATCTTTGTGGTGGAACAATATGCTTAACAAAAAAGCGTACACAATAGCATTACGCTAACTGGCAATCTTTATAAAGCTAGCCAACTTTCTTTTCGGTTACTTTCAAGTCGCTAGCGTTCACACGCTTATCACACCCCCGAAATGAATTTTCATTCTGTCCTGAAGACAGAAATGAAAGACAGTCCTGAAGACAAAAATGAAAATTGGAAAAAAGGCGATTTCATTGCGGCTCGCTCATGTGAACTCTTCCATAGTCTGTAGACTTTACCGATATGAATTTTTTTCGTTGCGGGCGAAATGAAGCATCATGTGAACGTAGCCTTTGTCTTCTGCATTAGATTAGTTCTTTTAAGCCTACTCCGTAAAAAAATTTTAAAAACTTACTTTTGGCTAAAAAATTGAGTATCGGCTTATACAGAAACGTTAGCAAATTCAAACAAGATTGTATTCCGTAATTATCTGAACGCTAAGTGTCTCTTTCACTTCATTTCGGGCATGAAGTGATGCACATGAAGTTGGCTCAGTGGTTGGTGCGTCGGGTTCCGAAGCTAGTTTTGCGAGCCGCAAGTGGCCCTTTTCAAAAACTAGAGCGACTCTTGCAACACGGTCAGTTTACTGCATAAAGCATTCCAATTTTAAAATGCCTTATTAATTTAAAGCAAGAATCAGTTCTGAACAAGGTTATCAATAAACGATGTTTTGCCCATAGAACAACCATCGCATGCCTTATTAAAAGTTACGTTTTGATACAAGTTTTCACCTCATACCAAGCGGTTAGCACATGCACTAACTTCCGAGCGATTTCACAATAAAGGGATGATAGCAAACAGAAACGATAGCAGTTTGATCGATATGTTTTACCTGCTACTGATAACAAATAGCTTATGCTAAGCTTACGACTTAAAAAAACGCAAAATTGACAACGAGGTCATTTGGTCGAAAAACAAATATTTAAAACGGAGTAGGCCTATAGCTAAAATGGTAGTTTGAAGGTTCACAATACTTTGTCGTAAAAATTTTGTTTCAATCAATAAAAAATCAAATCTTGGTTGTACTCGCGGTATTACGACTAGAGTTGCCTTGGTGGAGTGGCCCGGGGAGCTCGGCCCCCCTAGTTCTAAAAAAAACTGTTCGTAGGGGGGCCCTGGGGGGGGCTCTTAAAATCGGCCAAGTCCTTGTGAACGTTTAGATTTTAGAGCAGAGGTTCTTAAACTTAAACTGGAAGGCGTAAAAGGTTTGCGAGGGGGGCGTGAGCATAGCGGTGACTTAATGATTGAACGTATATTTTTCGGTCCTACTAAACACCGCAAAGGACTGAAACAACCCAAATAACGACAAAGGACCTCAAATTGATGTACTAAACAGCGCAAAGAACGACAAAGGACCTTAAATTGATCTACTAAACACCGCAAAGAACGACAAAGGACTTTGAATCATACCATAACAAAGAACTACATAGGACTTTAAACTAGGGATAGGGTTAGGTTAGGGCTAGGGTAAGGGTTAGATTAGGGTTAGGGTTTTAGGGTCCTCTGTCGTACTTTGCGGTGTTTAGTACATCAATTTGAGGACCTTTGTCGTCCCTTGCGGTGTTTCAGTCCTTTGTGGTGTTTCGTAGGACTCTACATTTTCAAATCTTTTTTTCGTCAAACATCAAAATTTGTTTCCTCAAAACAGCTGCATCCTTCCCGTTAAGACAATTAAGCCATTGCAAATAAATTGTTATATTTTCTGCATGTTTTTTGTAGCGTGGTAAGCAGTGCCGTATCAAGGCATCACCGAAGTTCGGTCCTATCGGTCGGGGGTAGGGCATTTGTAGGGGCCCCACAACATTGTTGTAGGCTATTTAATGGTGTAAAAGTTTTTCGCTTGAGTTTAGATGAATTATACGACTGAATACTGATCAAATATTGACCGTGAAATCAACGTAATATAGTATACCAGTTTTATCAATTCTGTAAATAGACATAACACGAATTTTCGAAGCAATAAAATTTCAAACGCACTAAGTTAATAGACTTTTTCAGATTAGAGGGGCCTACTTTTGATATGTGGCCCGGGCCTATTTTTTCTGTATCCGGCCCTGGTACAAGGCAAAGCGATAAGAGGTGGGGTAAAAATGTATAAGCCAACTAATCGTGATTATTTTTGTGCTTGTGGTACGTAAGATGCCACACCACCATTAAACCTTTCCGCAATAAAACTCAGCTTGAACTTTTCTTTACTGCGTTTACAAACAAAATTTCGCTGGACTTTGACTTTGAACTGTCGGTTCAGTCAGATCACTTTTCAAATTAATTTGATTCTTTCAATCTGTTATTTTTTTCAAACGTTTCCTCGTAACCTACTCCTTGTTAACAATAAAAACAAAAAGCAAAGATGAATTTGCGAAGAAAGTATTGGGGTTTCGTGCTATAGTATCCGCATGGGGTGTACGTCCGTTGGTTAAAGACTCTTGACTTAGGTTATTGTTTTCCGATTGGGTGTGCTCCCACCCCAGGTCGTGTGAGTATATCTACTGCTAGTGCAAGTATTTATTAAGGAAACAAAGTTGGAGTATACATGAAAATCTGTAAACACGGGGGTTTCTGATACACATACTCAGGTGAATTCTTGTGCTATTAGTAGCATATTTATCCTATCACGAAAAAGCGTTCAAAGCCCTATAACGAGCTCGCTTAGGAGTTGCCGGCCACTTGTTTACCACACCAAGATGGGTAAATCTCACTAAGTGCTCTTCCCAACGGCACAATTAGTACACTTGTCCGCTTGTTCTCCTCAATGTCTCTTTAAAAAGCCTTTAAAATTCTTTGCATAAAGCAAGATATATGGCAATATTATAATGCAAAAATGGTACACATTGCAAAAATATTTTAATAGCATCCACTCTATATGTTAAATATCAGGCATATCAAAATAATCATATCTGTATCTCACCAATATCGTAATCAAAACACTTCTTTGGATTAACGATAATAATACACAAAAACTTGGTTTTGTTTCATTGCCCGGTAGTATTGACTTAATGGTAGAAAACAAATTTTCTTTTTCTATTCAATGTTGCATAAAATTACGCAATTCAAGCATACAACCAAAACATGAGTTCACTCTTACACTAACAAATATATTTTAAAAAGGTAAAACCCCCACTGTGGTTGGCGGCTTTTAGGGAGATCAATTGAACTTTAAAAACTACTGTGGCAAGCTGCACGTTTCCCAATGCTTTACCACCTACCCTACGGTGTGTTTTACCGTAGCTTCAGATCCAGTCTTCGTTTAAATTATAAATGATCGCCCCATGCTTAAAAAACAATTAGTACAAAAACCAGCAATATTATTGACAACTCTATTTACAGACTTCAATCACTTAACTTTAGTCACTTACAAGCAATGAATTCTGAAACAAGAACGCTGAAGAGGGTTTTTGGGAACATAGGCAAAACATAAAAATAGTTCTGAGTAGGCTAAACACTTACACTTTGCGCAAGTCCCTAGCCTTGTGCGAGCCCCAGAGCAACAGCCACAGCTCCCCCATCTCAATGCCAGTGCTATGGAACTATGCTCTGAATTTTTTAAATAGAAGTGGTGGTAGCACCCAAATGTCTTGATGGGTATACACGGTCGGCATTGTCTCTGAGATTACATACCACCAGTGATGGGATTCAGGGGGTTCGCGCAGGTTCGCGCGAACCCGTTCTTGGAATGTCAGGATGATTAGCGAACCCGTTCTTGATTTTTTTTACAGACATTAGACCTTTGTGAGAGAACCTTTCGTTAGGAAGTACGATACAAAAGAGAACCTGTTCCTAAAATTTTGATTCCCGTCACTGCATACCACACATGTCCGTAACATCACCAGTTCCAGGATCGCTGCAGATAAATCTGCGCTGAAACTGAGTGATGTCTAAATTTTGAACGCAAATAACTCACTATTGGTGTAAGGGCCCCGACAATAGTTCTAGAATTGCATTCGGTGTAAGATAGTCCCTCGTCGCTTTGCAAGGGATGCAAGATAATCCGCGCATGATCTGAGTAAATTTCACATTTTGTGTCCAAACCTTATATTTGATGACAGGCCCGATGGTAAGTGTAAAAGATGCATTTTGTGTTGGTAACATCACTGGTTCGGCGATGGCTGCAAGTTAATCCGCGCATAAACTGAATGATATCAAGCATTTTGTGGAAAAAAACTCATATTTGATGTGCCTGCCCCGATGATAATTCTAGAAGTTGCGTTTGATGCTGGTAGTGGTAACATCACCGGTTTCGCGAGAGGTGCAGGTTAGAGATGGCTCGGGCTGATTTTTTTGGAACCCGGACCGCCCATGGCCCGGAACCTCCGGCCCAGTAGCGGTAACCGACTCAGCAACTCATCCCAAAAAATAAGCCCGGCCCACCCAAAGCCCATTCTTTTATGAACCTTCAGCCACATTTAAAAGAATACTGAAATTTGAAAGGGATTTTAAAAATAGGTAACGGCTCGTTAACGGTCCAATTAGAAACAAAAAATAAAACTGAGCCGTTAGCGGACCACAAGAAAGACTGGTAAACGGCTCGTTAACGGGTCTCCTAGCAGCCCATGCCATCTCTAGTGCAAGTTATTCAGCGCATGATCTAATTAAGTGATATAGGCCTATTTGCATTCTGTGCGGACTCCGATGATAGTTCCAGAAGTTGCATTTGGTGCTGGTAACCAGTGGTGTAAAAAGTAGTTCAGAAATCTACTTACGTAAAAGTATTGTTACTGACGGCGTAAGCTACTTGAAGTAGAGTAGAAAGTAGGGAATGTAAAAAGTAACCAAGTAGAAGTAAAAAATACCAGCAATTTGAAGCTACTTAAGTAAAAAGTAGCGTTTGCAAAACCAAGGCCATAAAACTGAGCTTTGGCAAGAGATAATTCGCTCACTTCCAAACTAGACATATATTTTGCCGATGCTTAAGTATATTTAGGATAATTAGCACATTTGTTTGACGAAAATAAAAAAGTGAACACTGTTATAATCCGCAAAATGCTACCTCAGTGTCCACGCCAAACACAAACAACAAAAGACCACTTTAATATCCCGAAATTGAAAAACTTATACATATAAAACAGAACAATACGGTACCTAATACTAATGTTGCCAATTTTATTATCAAGCATGATTATTTATCATTTGCGTGATACATTGCTTAATGTTAAGTACTAGTTACCAATGAATAATACTTAAGTAGTCTACTTAGGTAAAACTATTTCGTTATTTTACACCACTGCTGGTAACATCACCGGTTCGGCAATGGCTGCAACTTAATCCGCTCATAAACTGTGCCGCATTTTGTGGAAAAAATCGCACTTAATGTGCGGGTCCCCATGAGAGATCTAAAATGGCACTTAGTCTTTACTATTTGTAACATCACCGGTTCCGCGATGACTGCAGGTTAATCCGCGCTTGATCTGCGTGATGTCCGAATTCTGTGGAAAAAATTTACATTTGATGTACAGGCCCAATGATAGTTCTAGAAGTTGCATTTGGTGCTGGTAACATCTCGGGTTCCGCGATGGCTACACGTTAATCCGCGCATGATCTAAGTGAATTCCGCATTTTGTGCACAAAAACCCACATTTGTAATAGGCCTAGGCCCCGGTGATACGTACGTTGAGAAAATCAACGATATTCATTCTTTGCAGAGTTCATTAACAGATGCTAGTTCTGGAAGTTGCGCTTGGCGCTGGAAACATTTCGGGCTCCGCGATGGCTGCAGGTTAATCCGCGCATGATCTGAGTGAATTCCGCATTTTGTGCACAAAAACCCATATTTGATGTACAGGTCCCGGTGATAGTTCTAAAAGTTGCGTTTGGTGGTGGCAATATTTCGGATTCCGCAATGTCTGCAGGTTAATCTGCGCATGATCTGAGTGAATTCCGCATTTTGTGCATAAAAACCCACATTTGATGTACAGGCCCCGGTGATAGTTCTAAAAGTTGTGCTTTTTGCTGGAAACATTTCAGGTTCCGCGATGGTTGCTGGTTAATCCGCGCATGATCTGAGTAAATTCCGTTCTATGAGGGCAAAAACTCGTATTTATGATGCTGGGTCGGTTGAGTTCATGGATTGGTACCGATGTTTGGCGCATGTCCGCCACCTCCTGCCTGATCTATAATTTTCGGCCAAAATAGCGGATGCCGCAATTAATTTTTTTGGTACCGACAAGACATACTGAATGTGAATAGATGAACAACGTTACTTGTTAAAACGGTGCAAGGTAAAATATCAAAACGAAGAACATTGAATGTTAAACAACAGATGCGAAACGCAGATATCTAGGGTTTAGCGCAGGGTAATAATTAGAGGCATGGCTGCGACTTCAAACACAAAAGCTCTTGTTTTGATATGCGCGCTTCGTTGAATTTTGGAAAATGGTTTCTGTGAGTTTCGTTGCATGTGCAGATCCGCTGGGTCCTTTAGCATACAAACACGATTGCTGGCTGCAGCGCGTATCCGCTATCGGTTAGACCTACATCAGCAGTTTAGCCAATAGCCTTGAGTGGTGTTAGGTTGCAGTTGCATGGTTCATAACTTCACCAAGCTTCCGCTGAATCGACGTTTGGACCATTATGGGGCTAATTAATTCCTTATGGTATAATCCAGGAGTAAGGACCTGCGAAAGAAGCGTGAGCCAATGCGTCTCATGCATGATAATTCGAGTAAGCCAGAAAAACTCAACTTCTAAATTTTTTGAAATATATTAAAACTTCGTCACCAGTTTGTCAAACAATCATTACAGATTATTTTACAGCAAAAGTAGACAGTTTAGGGCAGTTTTTATTTTTACCATATGTCACAAGTATTAGAAATAGTTAAATGTTAGGCAGTTTAAATAAGATTAAAGTCTTTAATACTATGAGCATTGTATGATACACATGACAATCTGACAATGTTTGATAAGGGCAACAGTAGGCTGTAGAAGCAAGTGGGCACGAGTTCCGCACCCCTGCTACAAACTCTTTTGATAATGATCAGCTGAATTTAGCTCATAGGTCTAGTTGTGATTTTGCTGTTTTAATAGTCAACATCGAGTATCAGTTGCTGTATACACAGTGACATTACAATTAACAATTGGAATGCATTGCCAAGTATTCATTGTACCACTTGTTTTGTATTTATTTACTACGTTTTATTAACTCTACAAACTTCATAGTTGGCAAAGAGTGTTTTGTTTTGTGAATACTATGCCATAATTTGTAGACTACGTGGTGCATTACATGAAAACAGCTATGCAATATACACCTAAATAAATTGTTTCAGAGCTTGGTTTAATGCTTTTAGACGCGTCATAGTGTAAGTTGCTTGTTTGGTTTCAAGAAAATTTAAAAAATGAAAAGGACAGTTGACTGAGCAAAAGCATAGCATTCGCAACGCATCGCAAGTATCTGTAAGTAGCATACTCAGCAGTCATGAGAAAACGCGCATCCCCGCTACCTATCCCAAGTACACTACGACCTAGAGTGCAAGATAAAGAGTAACCGGTTAACATTTATTTTGACCTATAAGGTCTCATCAGGTGCACTAATCCCCGTAAGCAGATCAGTCTGCCAGCACACTTTAATGCCTTGGAGGGCGGAGCTAGAAGCTAGCAAACAAGCAAAAAGCGCTGCTTATATACACGTGATCGAGCATTACGTCATGGAGAGAAATGCAGACCTTATAGGTCGAAATAAATGTTAACCGGTTACCCTTTATCGTGCACTCTAGGTCGTAGTGTACTTGGGATAGGTAGCGGGGTTGCGCGTTTTCTCATGACTGCTGAGTATGCTACTTACAAATACTTGCGATGTGTTGTGAATGTAAAAATTTAAAAAATTATATATACCGTAGTTCGCCTTACGGTCCAAAACATACAATAAGTTTTGATCATTTGAGGATTTTAATACGTCAGCTTTCAATTGAACTGCACGTTTTTTGCATCCTGGTCAGTTCTTTTACTAGATGTATATATTGTTGTTCTTTATGACATCGGCAGATACACTCTTCATGGGCTTGTTTGGAGAATTTTGGCCTCCCTACGTCATGAAAAGCTAACGTGATTTTGCAAATGGTATCACATCGACTGCAATTGAAAGTATTCAGGTGGAGAAAGCATTTGTTTTCAAAATTTTTGCTGTGAGTTCAGTAGCATACGGAACTAGTGTAAACACATTTTCCTGTACGCTACCAATGTAGCAGTAGCTCCGGCGACTTGGCAGAGTGGTTAGATTAAGAGCGCAGAGATTGATTGATTTGTTCATTCTTTATCCTCCTATCACGAGAAAACGGCGTAGGCACTATGCGTAGGACGAATCCAGACTCACTTAGGAGTTGCCTTTGTTTCCAAGTTTTCTGGTTGAATTTTCTTCTGACTTCTTCAATATGCTGCTTAACAGATTCCACCAAGCAGAGATAATCATTGTGAAGCATCTTATCCAAGGACGCAACAACAAGACTAGGTTCGTAGTTGAACCATTAACCTTGCGATCATGGTCGTCGTAAAAACGACGCTCCAAAACACAGCGCCACGCTGCCGAGTTGAAGTAATACTCGGTTCGGTAATCAGCTTAACCAAAAGCATATTACCATAACTAAATGCAAATGAACTTGCTTTTGCTGACTCACCAGGCTATCCAATTCCTGCAGCAGTGATGACATTCACTGCTGTACTGTAATCGATTGACTTTTTTCCGGTCCACTTAAGCTGTGGAGTGTGGATTAGGGTGATGAGTGATGACTAAAAATGTTTTTTGATTTTGCAAAACTTCTGATGTGGAATGGGATGAACTCTGGGTGTTGCAACTTTTCTATCTCCGCCTAGCTTATTGTCTTCGTTGTCCATCAAAGTAACATATACGCACTTTACTTATTACATACGAACTTAGGATAAAGAAAAATCAAACACAACAGAACAATTTAAACAGCTACATCAAGACGCGTTCAACTCAAAAGACTGTGTCAATCTCCAAGCGCTCAACATTCAGAAGCTTCACGTTTTTTCACAAGCACAGTAGTTAATTACTGTTACGCAGAACATCACAGTGCACGATTACATCTGGCTTATTGAAACAGAAAATCTGGGTTCGTGACTGAAGGTGGTACATTATGTGAAGCTACAACAGCAACCATGCGCACTCCGATATTCTGTTAACTCCTCTTCTCCTACCTGCATGCCATAACGTTAATCGTTTTGTTGCTTCTTCCCTTTTCCTGTGCCCCGTTTTATTCCCCTACTCTTATCGTATTCTTTTATTGTATTGACGGTGCGGAAATAAAAGACACTACTACTACTACTTTTTATGTATAAAACAAAAATGGGGTGATTTTTAGTTTCATTAAAAAAGTCCCCCCTCCAAATGACTTTTTTACACCCCATTTTTCATTGTTTGGCCATCTTTTGCCAATTAGTGTAAGTTATTGCAGCAAATTACAGCTGGCGCAAAATGACTTCGGACCTGGAGCAAATTTTGCTTTCTTAGTATGCTATAAAACCCAAGCTTATGATTTTTTTTTATACATTTGTAATTGATTAACAACAATAGGTTAGTGTGGAAATGGTAGAACAAGTATAATATTGTACCATAGAGCGGGACAGCGCTGTTTCGGGCTATCAGCCCTTATCAGCCACACTCAGGTAAAAGATACACTCATCTTTTAAAATGCTCGACCATTCTAAAACACTCTTCCGGATATATGGAAGTTGTTGTGACTTCCCATGCAGCGGGCCTGGAAGGACGACGTCGTTTTATTGAATGGAAAGTCACAACAACTTCCATGTATCCGGAAGAGTGTTTTGGCAAGGTCACGCATTTTAAAGGATCCAATGAATGTATCTTTTACCTGAGAGCGACTGATGAAAGTTGATAGCCCGAAACAGTGCTGTCCCGCTCTATGGTGCAATATTACACTTGTTCTACCATTTCCACACCTATATACGTATTGTTATTAATGAAGTACAATTGTATAAAAAAAAGTCATAAGCTTGGGCTTTGTAGCATACTAAAAATGCAAAATTTGCTATAAGTTCGTTCAAAGTCATTTTGCGCCAGCTGTATGTACTTAAAAGTTTACGAAGACGATACTCCTTGTCATTTGACAGCTTTTAAAAAAATTGTTCAAGATGGATAACCAGGGCCAGAGATATAAGCAACTTGGTGTTCAAATATTCAAGATCGCCCTCTAGTGCCAGAATTGAATATTAGCTGTTTCAGAGAGTATTAGAGCGATTTGGATAGTTTTTGTGGTGGTTACCAATTTTTAACAACAAGGGAGTTTGTTTATGCACGCGTATAAAAGGATTTCTGTTACTAGATGGCAGCAGCATCATTTCTTTTAGTTTTGAATGAATATGCACTCTGCTGTATATTGTGACTTTTTAAATGTATTCATTTCGCCAGCATTAATAGGAACACACATTACGATGGGAACTACCCAATCTATTAAATGAAAACAAACAGCTTGTGCATTCAAAATTTCAGATACAAAAACTTGCCCAAAACAGAAACTGAAAAAGATCACAGTTCATTTTCAAAACACTAAAAACTTGCCATTAGGATAACTTGCTGCACGATACAAGTTTAAGTGTGAGGTATTTTTCTTTAGTACCTACAGTTTTTATGCAGTTGTTCAATTGATTTCACTGCTCTTTCAGCAATCCAACTTTTTCATCAAACTTACAATTAATGTTACGAATTAGATGGTTCGATTCCCACTTCTGTGAGGGATTATCATTTTCTATTCTATTAAAAAACTGCACTCCGATGTTAAATTGAAGAATGAATTCATATTAGAAGATCCCTCAAGCCATTAGGGCTATTTAACGATGGCAGGCTTAGCAAGTGACCGTGAGAAGACAAAAGTTGGTTCTTTTGTAGTGAACTAATCGATTGTTGCATAGGCGCATGCAAGAGGGGTGGGGGGGGGGCACGGTGCTATGGTCCCGTTTGGCCCTGTAGTAAGGTGCTAAAACCTAACTTTCAGACTATCATTTTTCAAACTAATAATGATTGCAGCTTCTTATCACTTATTTTAGCCAAGCTTCTGCTTTTAGACATAAGTTGCGAAAATGCTTTTGCATTGTCCGTATTCACTGCGTGCTCTTTTTCGATAAAAAAAGTGTGCTAAAATGAATGATCTTTTAATGCAAATACCGAAAAAATTCGTTGGCGGCTAGGGCCTATGCGAGACGAAGTGAAACGAAAAATGAGCTCATTTTGAGCTCATAAGCTCAAATTTTAGAGCACATGAGTTCAAAATTTTGAGCGCATAGCTCCAAAATGAGCGCATGTGCTCGCATTGAAAAATGAGCTCATTTTGAGCTCATGAGCTCAAATTTTAGAGCACATGAGTTCAAAATTTTGAGCGCATGAGCTCCAAAATGAGCTCATGTGCTCGCATTAAAAAGTAAGCTCAATTTGGAGGTCATGCGCTCAAAGTTTTGAGCTAAAGCATTGCCGCGTTTCTACCAACTACTGAAGGTGAATGGGCGGGTGGGGGGGGAGGTAAAAGGAAATGTGGGGAGTGATGTGGGGAAGTGTTGGGGAGAGGTGTGGGAGAATGTATGGGGTGAGTGTGAAGGGTATGGGGAAGTGTGTTGGGGTGTGGGGAAAGGTTTGGAGGGTGTGGGGGAAAGTGTGCTAGGGTGTGGGGGGAGGTGAGGAGAAGTGTGGGAAATGTTGGGGAAGGTGTGGGAAAGTGCGTTGGGGTGTGGGGGAGGTGTAGGAAAGTGTGTTGGTATGTGTGGGAGGTAGGGGCCGGGAGATGTGGGGGGGTGTGGGGAAATGTTGGGAAAGGTGCGAGAAGGTGTGTTGGGGTGTGCAGGAGGTAAGGGGAAATGTGGGGGTGTGGGAAAGTGTGTTGGGGTGTAGGGGAGGTGTAGGAAAGTAGGTTGGGGTGTGAGGGAAGTGTGGAAAGTGTGTTAATATGTGTGAAAGGTAGGGGGAGATGCGGGGAAGTGCTGGGAAAGGTGCGAGAAGGTGTGGGGGGAGGTAAAGGGAGATGTGGGGAATGTGGAAAAGTGTTGGGAGTGGTGTGAGAAGGGGAGATGTGGGGAGAGGTGTGGGGGCGTGGAGAAGTCTTGGGTAAGGTGTGGGAAAGTGTGTTGGAGTGTGGGGGAAGTAGGGGAGATGTGGATGTGGGAAAATGTGTTGGAGTGCGGGGGAGGTGTGGGGAAGTGTGTTGGGATCGGGGGAGGTGTGGGGGTGTAGGGAAGTGTTGGGAGAGGTGTCAGAAAGTGTGCTGGGGTGTGGGGGAGGTAAGGGGAGATGTGGGGGGAGTGTGGGGATGTGAAAAAGTGTTGGGAGAGGTGTGAAAAGGGAAGATGTGGGGAGAGGTGTGGGGGTGTTTAAGAAGTCTTGGGTAAGGTTGGGAAAGTGTGTAGGGGTGAAGGGAAAGTATGTGGGGAAGTTTGGGGAAAGGTGTGGGAAAGTGTGTTGGAGTGTAGGGGAGATGTGGAGAAGCGTGAAAAAGTGTGTTGGGGTTTGGGAAGTGTGGAACGTGGAGAAAGTACGGGGAGAGACGTGTAAGGAGAGACGAGGGGAAATGTATGGGGATGATTGTGAAGAGTGTGGCTAAGTGTGTTAAAGTGTGGGGAGAAGTTTGATGGGTGTGAAGGAAGGTGTGAAAATGTGTATTGGGGTGTGGGGTGAGATGAGGAAAGGTGTGGAAAAGTGTGTTGGGGTGTGGAGAAGCGTTGGGAGAAGTGTGGGAAAGTGGAGAAAGTACGTGGAGAGATGTGGGGGGAGGTGAGGGAAAGTGCTTGGGAGTGAATGTGAAGAGTTTGGCTAAGCGTGTTGGAGTGAGGAGAGAGGTGTGGAGGGTGTGGGGAGAGGTGTTGTTACAGCACCAACTTTGTGTTATCAAGGTATCGAACCTGAGGACCTATAACGGCTCTCACGTCTTTACTACGTTGCGAAATAATCTGGCCTTTTTAATTAGTACAGCGCGCTTCACACTACACTGCAGGTTTATTATTTCGTAGTTATAATGATTACACTGTATTTCACCTTCTGTGCACGGCTGCTTGAAGCAGTTTCCCCTTTTTTCATTAATTTGTTTTCTACAGTGACTGGCGTGTCTAGATTAGATTAAATCGTGCAACGCCGAAGCTAGACACAAAATTGCTTTGGTTATTTTGAGTTCATTTTTAGTTGAGTTGGGAAAACTTCAGTTATTATTTACCGCCTTACTGTTTATTGCCTCGCCATTTTGGTTGAGATCTTAGTTGTTTCTGATTTTAAATCAATAAAACCTCGTCTGAAAAGTCCAGTGGTTTTAAGATGTCAGATATATTGCCAGGCGGTGAAGATCCACTAGCTCCCAGTGGACATTGGAAATTCTGAATATTCCTGTCGTTGTTAACAGGTGTAAAGAAGCGTACTGGGGTGTGGAATGAGGAAAGGTGTGGAAAAGTGTTGGAAAAGGTGTGGGAAAGTGTGTTGGGGTGTGGGAAAAGTAACCTAAGGGAAGATGTGGAAAGAGGTGTGAAAAGTGTGTTGGGGTGTGGAGGAGGTAAGGCGAGAAGTGAGGGATTGAGAGATGTGAGAAATTACATAAGTGTGTTGGGGTATGGGGGAAGTGAAAGGAGTGTGAAGGGAGGCATGGAAAACCCCAACAGACCTCCTTCAACACTTCCGCCCACATCTCCCCCACACTCCAACACATTTTTTCACACCCCTCCTAACACTTTCCCACATCTCCACATACCTCCTCCACATCCCAACACACTTTCCCACACCTTCCAAACAGCCAACATTTTCCAACTTCCCCACACTTTTTTTCTCTTTCCCACACCCCAACACACTTTCCCACACCTCCCTTTACCTTTCCCTACACCTCAAAGCACTTTTCCACACCTCCCCCAACACACTTTTTTACACCTCTCCCAACACTTCGTCTTCACACCCCCACATCCCATTACACTTTTTCACACCTTCCCCAACACTTTCCCACACCTCCCCAACTCACTTTGCCACGCCTTCCCCAACACTTCCCCACACTTTTCCTCACTTCCCCCCACCCCAACAAACTTTCCCACACTTTTCCACACCTCCCTTCATTTTTCACCACACCCCAAAGCACTTTCCCACACCTCCCCCAACACTTTTCCACACCCTCACATATATCTCCTTATATTTCCCCCACACCTTAACACACTTTCCCCAACACTTTTCCACATTCCCCACATTCAAACACACTTTTCCCACACCTCCCCCACACCCTAACACATTTCCCCTCTCCTTTCCCCAACACCTCCCCACACCTCTTCTCACACGCCAACACGTTTTCTTAAACCCCTCCCAATACTTTCTCACACCTCCCCCTACACCTCAAAACACTTTTCCACGCCTCCCCCAACATTTTTCCACATCCACACATTTCTTCCTACCTCCCCCACATCCGAACATACTTTCCCACACCTTCCCCAACACTTCCCCACATCACATCCCAACATACTTCCCACACTTCCCCACATCTTCCCTCACCTTTCCCTACACCTCAAAACACTTTTTCACACCTTCCTCAACACTTCCCCACATCTCCTCCTACCTCTCCCCTATCCCAACACACTTTCTCACACCTTCCCCACACCCCAATATACTTTCCCGCACCTCCCCCAATACTTTCTCACGCCCCCTCACACCTCTTTCCACATCTCCCTTTACCTCCAACATACTTTCCCCCACACCCCAACACACTTTCTCACACCTCCCCCAATACTTCCCCACACCCCCAACATCTCCCCCTACCCCCACACCCAAACACACTTTTCCACACCTTTACCCAACACCTCCCTCTACACCCCAACACACTTTCCCATTCCTCCCTCAACTCTTCCTTTCACCCCCCCCACCTCCCCTCATCTCCCCCACACCGCAACACACTTTCACACACCTTTCCTCCCCTCCCCTCACAATCCAGCATATGCGCTCTGAAGGTGAGTGAACGCATGAGCTCATTTAGAGCACGCCCCCCACATCTTTCTTTACCTTCCCCACACCCCAACACACTTTCCCACAACTCCCCCAACATTTCCCCACACCTCTTCCCTTACCTTCTCCATATCCCAAAACACTTTCTCACACTTCCCCCAACACTTCCCACACCCCCCTACATCTCCCCCAACCCTCACACCCCAAAACCCTTTTTCACACCTACCCCAACACTTCCCCACATCTCTCACCACATCTTTTCTCACCTACCCTCACAATCCAGCACATGCGCTCTGAAGGTGAGTGAGCGCATGAGCTCATTTAGAGCACATGAATGTGATGAGCTCATTTTGAGCACATGCGCTCTGAAGGTTAATGAGTGCATGAGCTCACTTTGAGCACATGCGCTCTGAAAGAGCTCAATTCGCTTTTCACCGCTGTAGGCCTATGCCCCCAAACCCCCTTAACCTCCCACTTGGAAGGGGGGGCACAACCGGAAGTTAGTTTCAAACCCCAGACTTCCGGTTGTGCCCCCCCTTTGCAAAACCGGAGTGCGCCACTGGATTGTTGGACCTATTCTAACCCTTACACACTGGACTTAGTTGTTGACTGGTTTTGCAAGTGTCTATCAAAGACGTGCAGGATAAAGGAATTTCGATTAAACTACACCTCTTTCATAATGACATCAGATCTTTGTTATATTCTCTCGCTGGATTCTGTAATTAAGAATTCCGATGGAGTTTCGGCATTTTTTCGTTTTTTTAAACTTGCCGGGAGAATAATGTTGGGACCAAACGATTATTTCTAGCCTTTTTGATTATTTTTGAGGGACTCTTACGACATCTTCACTCATACCTGCATTATTCACTTAATTTTTTCGTTTAAGTGTTTGATCAGAGTTCTCTACAGAGGTTAGCAAACAACATCACGTGACTGCTCCGTCACGCTTGACTGGGGCGACTCAGAATTGAAGCAGATCTGTTGAAGCAGAGTTCCTGCTGTAAGCAATAGACAATTTTTAAAGATAAGTGTGGAAGGAAGAGTGGGAAGTGTGTTGGGGTGTGGAGAAGTGTGAGGGGGAGGTGCAGGGGGGAGGTTAGGGGGTGTGGGGAAGTGTGGTGGGAGGTGCGGAAAAGTGTGTTGGGGTGTGAGGTTAGTGTGGGGATAGGCGTCGGGAAGTGTGTTGAGATGTGGTGGAAGATGTGAAGAGAGTGTATGGGGTGAGTGTGGGGAAGTGTGTTGGGGTGTGGGGGGTAGGTGAGGGGAGAAGTGGGGAGAGGCATGGGGGAAATTAAGAGGAGATGTGAGGGGTGTGAAGAAGTGTAGGAAAGTGTCGGGAGAGGTATGGAGGGTGTGGGGAAATGTGTTGGATGTGGGGGAGGTGAGAAGAAATTTGGGGAAAGGCATGGGGGGGAGTGGGAAAAGGTAAGGGAGATGTGGGGAGTGTGAAGAAGTGTGGGGGAGGTGTGGTAGAGCGTATGGGGTGAGTTGAGTGTGGGGGGTGTGGAAAAGTGTGTTGGGGTGTGGCGGGAGGTGAGAAGAAATGTGGGAAAAGATATGGGGTGTGGGGGAAGGTAAGGGGAAATGTGGAGGTGTGAAGAAGTGTGGGAGAGTGTATGGGGTGAGTGTGGAGTGTGTTGGGAGAGGTTTGGGGGTGTGAGGAAAGATGTTGGGGTTTACGGAGAGGTGAAAAAATATGGGGAAGTGTATGAGGAAATATGAAAAAAACCAATACTCTTCTACCCACACTTCTCCACACCCCCAACATCTCCGGAGCAAGACAATTTGACGCGAGGAAAACTTGACACAAAATGTGTGTAATAGGGTCAGCGGGTTAGAAGAAGGTGGAGGTCGGGAGGTTGAGGTTGCGGTCAGGAAAGTTGGGGTGGGAGAAGTTGAGGTCGGGGGGTTGAAGTCGTGGGGGTTGGGGTCGGGGGGTTGGGGTCAGAGGAGTTGGGGTCGGGGGAGTTGGGGTCGATGAGGTTATGGTCAGGGAAGTTGGGTGGGGGGAGTTGGGGTGGGGGCAGTCGGGGTTTGGTAAGTTGAAGTTGGGAAGATTGGGGTAGGGGGGTTGGGATTGGGGGAGTTGGGGTCGGGGGTTTGGAGTGGGGGTCGCGGAGTTGGGGTCGGGAAGTTGGGGTCGAGGAGTTAGGGTTGAGGGAGTTGGGGGTGTTGGGGTCTCGGGGGCGGGGTCGGGTAAGTTGGGGTCGGGGGGTTGGGGTCGGGGGGGATTGGGGTCGGGGGATTGGGATCGGTAAGTTCGGGTCGGGGGGGTTAGGGTCGGGTAAGTTGGGGTCGGGAAGATTGGGATTGAGGGAGTTTGGGTCCTGGATTGTGACACCAATCCTCCCGACCCCCACCGTTTTCCAAGCGGCCGACCCCTACTCCACTTCACACTTTTCTCGTCAAATTGTCCTCGAATCAAGTCGTCTTTTGCATCAAGTTTGTTTGTGTCAAAATGTTATGTACCCCAACATTTCTCCCTACCTCCCCCCACCCCAACACATTTTCATACACTCTCTCACACATTGCCCCACACTTCTTCATGCCCCCCACATCTCTCCTTACCTTCCCCCATACCTCTCCCCTGACCTACCCCACACCCCTACACATTTTTCCACACTCACTACATACACTCGCACACACTTCTTCACACCTTCACATCTCCCCTTACCTTCCCCCATACGCCCCATACTTCTCCCCCCACCTCCCCAACACACTTCCCCGAACTCACCCCATACACTCTCCCACACTTCTCCACACACCCCACAACTCTCCTTACCTTCCTCCACACACCCTATACCTCCCCCACACCCCAACACACTTTCCCAAACTCACCTCATACGGTCTTCCACACCTACCCCCACACTTTTTCACACCCCCATTTCCCCTTACCTTTCTCCACACTCCACGTACCTCTCCCCTCACCTCCCCCACACCCCAACACACTTCCCCATACACTCTCCCACACCTCCCGTCACACTTGTTTACACCCCCCACATCTCTTCTTACCTTCCCCCACACCTCCCATACTTTTCCCCATTTCTCTCCTTACTTCCCCTCACGCCCCAACATACTTCCTCACGCTCATCCCATCACTCTACCTCATCTTGCCCAACACACTTTCTTACACCTATCCCATATCTCCCATCCCCTTCTCTTACACCCCAACACACTTTTCCACTCTTCCCCATTCGATCAGCACCTCCCATCTCACACTTCCCCACACGAAAACAGTGCTCCCCACTCCTCCCCCCACTCTTCCCCATAAAAATTTTCTATTGCTTACAGTACAGTTGCACCTGAGTTCTCTGCATATCGAATTTTGAGTCACCTCATTGAAGCGAGTCGGTTAAATAACGAAAGAAAAATGAGAAAGAATTTGCTAACCCCTCTAGAGAACTCTGATTTGATACACTTTGAGAAGAATCAGCAGAGGTTAGAATTGGGGTTTGCAATTCTTTTGAAGGTTAAAATTATTTTCAGGAGGATGGGAAGTTGCTATATGCTGCACTGGTGAGACCATAAAAAGCTCGAAACGCGTCTGCAACTACTGCTAATAAGTGAATTGCCCTATGGGCCTGTACTGATACGGTGAAGCTACCGGTAATTTGATTGTGGGTTAGAACTTATAGGCTTTTTCAACTGTTAACTTAGATGGGGGTTAGAATTTATTGTTTTTTTTCACTGAAAGTTTTTGTTAATAGGAGAGAACCCCCCAGAAAGAAATGAAGTAAAAAGAAGGGCAATTTAGTGTTTACAGTTTGGAATGAGTCTAGCCTGGATTGGCTGTGTATAGTAAGACTGACGAGATTTTTCAGCTTTCGCCTACAACACCCACCATCAACTTAATAGACGATTTTTTAATGGTAGCCGGACACATTCACGTGAAACTTTCATTGCAGGCAGTGTGCGGCATTTGTTGAACTTAAATTTTTGAACCTCTCCGCAGGTGTTTTATATTTACAAAAAGACATCTTTAATCACAGGATATTGTAGCTATTTATACAAATACCGTATATGCTCAAAAAGGGGCCCGGGCCCTTATTTTTTTAGTAATGGGTCTCAACCAGGCGCTTAAACAAACAGGCGCCTAAATGGGACAGGGCGTTTAATAATATGCGGTGCCACACGAACATCGCGATGACGTTTTTTTAAAGAAACTTCTTGTTTCAAAACGGCGTCTTTTAGATAAAATGGGTCTGTTAGACCTCCGCATTGAAGCAGATTGTTTTGAATCAACGCTTCTGGCCAAAAAACGGATATTTCCTTGATAATTATGTCAGTATTAACAATTGGTTATAGTTTTTCAATGAAAATATTACATAATTTATTCAAATTGGACATGAAAAGGTTTGTGATGGTGAGAAATTTGCTGTATGTTACCGCTTGTTTGACAAAATTGCATATTATCGCTCGCTGCATTGCCGAACAAACGGTTGGTGTCAGGGTGGACTGAGCTGAAATATTTACGTGGCGACTATTCAAACAAGGGCTATTATTTTTTTGGAAAGCATTTCAGACCAGGCTTTTATTCAAACAGGCCCTTAATCAAGCAGGGGCCCTTGTTCGAATGTATACGGTATATAACCCCTAAGAAAATTGTTTATTTTTACATTAGCTTACAAATAAACCGCAACAGAATTAAAAGTAATAATGCTGCTGCCATCTAGTGGCAGAAATTACCTTTAATACGAGTGTATAAACAAACTCTTCATTGTTAAAAATTGGTAACCACCACTAAAAACTATCCAAATCGCTCTAATGTTGTCTGAAACAGCTGATATTCAATTCTGGCACTAGAGGGCGATCTCGGATAGTTGAACACCAAATTGCTATATCTCTGGCCCTGGTAATCCTTTTTGAACAAATCTTTTTTTTAACGCTGTCAAATGACAAGGAGCGTCGATCGTCTCCATAAACTTTTAAATACATAATTTGCTGCAATAACTTACAGTTGGCAAAAGACGGCAGAAAATGGGGTGCAAGAAAGTCATTTGGTGGGGAACCTTTTTTAACAAAACTAAAAATCAACCTCATTTTTGTTTTGTGCATAAGAAAGTTCACCCCATCCGGACCATTCCACATCAGACTTTTTTTTTTTTCAAAGTCATCACCCTTGTGTGGATACCACTTTTTGAATCTTTGATATGACTCGATGTGAATGACTGCTTCTATTGGTAGGGGAAAGCGGGGAAAAGTGGACCGCCTAAGCCCTAGGTCGCGCAACTGCTAAATTTTAAAAATTATTTTGATTTTTTTGTTTTGAGGGTAAGCGTCAGCATATGTTGTCCGTTCTAAAACCAAACTTTTCCCCCAAAATCGTTTTTTTAATTCGAAATTTTTTGATTGGAAAATACCTCCGATGTTCCACTTTACCCCTTGCATGAGGGGTAAAGTGGACCCAGGGCCGGATGTAGACAATGAGAGGCCCGAAGCTATTTGGTCACACTCATTAAAAGAACAAAAACATAAAAGGTCTACACGTCGTCAGATGTCTTGTTTTCACAGTAAATATTGGTGAAGAGCAAAAAAAAGATCTTTGTTGTTCGTGATGAGGCCTCTTATTTTCTCCGAGGCCCCTCATTTTCTCCAAGGCCCTAGACTTCAGCCTGCTCAGCCTACACGTAAATCCGGCCGTGAGTGGACCGCAGCAATTTTGAGCAATCGTGGTATTTTTTCAACGAAAATCATTTATTTACAACCAACAATAGTTCACCAGCTGCACATTTTGCACATTTCAATAAAGACATGGTTCGCATATAAAGTTGTGGTCTTCTTCGTCGCAACCAGCGCAAGCTTCGTGGGCCCACTCCAGGCATTTAAAGCACTGAATCCATCCGTCATTTTCTGACGATTTCGAATACATCTCATTACGTTAACTTAAAGCACTCAGCATCTGCATTACTTTCATTGCGGCTGCAGGAGCGCTATTAGTCCGCTTTACCCCTTTTATGTAACTTTTCGATTTTGACAGTTAGCCTGCTTTAGGCTAGAGACTAGCACGGGAAACCCATGTTGTCTGTGCGTTACATAGTGAGACTCCTTCCACACATTTAACAAAACTTTTCCAATGTGAGTACAAAATACAATATTAATTTAAATATATACCTTTAACTAGATGAAAGGGTCCAAAATTCGATTTTCAAACCTTTTCCAGTTTTCTACTCTAAAATACCTTGAAAAATAGCGTCTGCAACGTTCTATAGTCACGCTTCACTAAACTTTGGGGTAACTAGGCCATTAAACATATTTATAAAGAAGTTACGGGTATGTGCCACTTTACCCCGCCAGTCCGCTTTTCCCCACATTCCCCTACGTTATCCTTGCAATTTACACGCTTGTACTATAGCAGATAAGGCGCTGACCGATCAGATGTTTAATTAGTTGTACAAAGCACCTGCCTCTAAAATTGATATTCAGAGCTTCCATGAATTTCAAAAACTGAAATTTTTGCTTAAAAAATAACGTTCCAAATGGAAGGGACAGTGTAGAGTGCTTGAGCCGTCAAATTGCTTATGTTGTGCCGTTGGAAAGGCATTCGGGATTATCCTACTTTAAGAGTAACACGTGTACAGTGGTGGGATTCAGTCGGTTCGCATCGGTTCTATAGAACCGTCTCAGGAAATTTTATTAGAACAGCGAATCGGTTAGCATTGCTGCTTATACATGTACCATTAGTTAAAACAGAACTGGCTGATAATATATAACTTCTGTCAGGGCCGGATTAAGGCGGGGGCTGATGGGGCTGCAGCCCCAGGCCCACAACCCAAAATAGGCCCACCACTATTTTAAGTCAATGAAGTGATAAAAGAAAGCGTAGGTTGTTAGAAATCTCCCACCTATTATATGGAAAACACTATTCAATTTGTGTCCATTTGCACTGTCACTGTAAAACCCTACTCGCTCACTGTGACGCAACAATTCTTTTTCGCGGCTGCTCGGCCAGTTATACCAATCAGAGATGCGCACGGAGCCGGATCGGAGCCGAAGTACGGCTGCATTTTTTGGATTCGGAGCCGGATACGGATTTGGGTTTTTGAATTAAAGCCGAATTCGTAGCCGATCCGGATTTTAGTCTGAACCAAGGTAAGGTACTGATGCAAGCAGTTAAGGTACCCGTCAAAGATTGGCACGGAGCGGAGCCGGACTCCGGCTGCGTTTTTTGGATTCGGAGCGGATTCGGATTCAAAAATTTGTCAACAAACAGGATTTCGGAGCGTATTCGGAGTTGAAGTCTTCTGACTTGGAGCGGATGCGAAGTCAAATTTTTGTGACTACGCCCATCTCTGATACCAATATACCATCAATAGTCGATTCTACTACGTAGCTTGAAAGGTAGGAGATTCCATATTATGTCGGCTAGAGTAATTTGAAAATAAAAGTGAGAAAGTATAAAAGCGGTTCGGAAAAGGAAAAATCTAGAAAAGAACCAGAAGATAAACGTAAAAAAGTTGTAGCATAATTCAAAATAGTGACTGACTATTTCGATGTAAGTGAACCGAAAAGCAACAGCGTAGAAACGATGTCCAATAAGCTATGCCGCTTTGCGTTCTAATCGTTAGGCTGTGCCTTTGTCTGATAACTTTTAATTGCTCTGGCAAACGCTCATTTTCAGCGTTAAAAAAATAAAGAATCATGTGCGTTCGTCTATTCTATGGGTCAGAAAAGGTTAAATTTCTTCGCTCTACTCGGCATCGAAAACGAACTCTTGGAAAGAATAGATCTTATCTTTGTGTTGTCTAAATCCAAAAAATGTGTCATTTCAATGTGTGCATGCAAATTAAAGACTTTGTTTATATATTTGTGCTTTGCTTTAACTGTTGTTAGTTTTTACTTCAACGAATAGGATGAAAAATAGACCCCTAACAACTATACAGCCCCAGGCCCACGAAAAGCTTAATCCGGCCCTGATTTCTGTAATAGAACCGGCTGACGAAAAATTTGAATCCCACCACTGCACGTGTATACCAATTTTTAAAGCATTAGCGTAGGCAGTTGGTCAGCTACTAAGAATAAACATAAAAACATAAGTATAACATAAGTACATAAAAACACATCTGTAAGTATCGGCAATTTTTTAAGAATCGGCATCGGTAAAAAATAGCCGATACCTTGTTCTTCAGAAATACCGGTAATCTTTTGTGGATTTTGATTGCTCTTATTGAAAATTATTTCATATTCCTTTTCCTTAGCCGTCTGATTTCATTTCCTCTAATCACCAGCGATTCACATTACCCACTTCATTTGCTTTTTTAGTGTAAGTCTGCATCACATTTGGTTTCCTGTCTAAACTAGAAATGTGCCGATTAATCGGAATCGGCATCTGTGAATATCGGCAATTTTTTGAGAATCGGCATCGGTATTTTTTGAGTGCGAGTATCAGAATCGGCATCGGCAAAAAATTTGGAATCGGTACATTCCTACTTTATATATATGTTTAGTCTACTGTACATGTCATGCAAAGACTTTTTGTGTTGTGATTTAAAAGCAAATTTGTATGAAGTCATTATAATGTTTTAGTCTTGTGTATGATGTTTTTACTGTCGTTATTAGAATGTTGCATAACTGTGATTTTCTTTAAATTTTCGAAATCAGCCTTAAATTTTGGGCAATTGTAACTTTTTGGACAGTGCTTTTGTCACTTCTCATTGTGGTAACTCATTAGTAAATGCATATTTCGATTCTCATCAGTTTTCTGATATTGTGAACATCATGCGCTAGGTAGATTTTTTATTCATTTTGGTCATTTAAATGTTTACCTTACCCAAATAATAGGTTTAAGACTTGGGTGTAGTCTGAATATTCGTTGACACATTTACTTATTCATTGCAATGAAATTTAAAATTTTGCATAAGGAATTTGGGCAGTCAAAATTTTGTTTAGGCGGTGGTAATGTATTGGGTGTAGGTTAACCAGTTAATAGCATATCACGAGGCATGGTGCTTGTCGAAATTTGTGAACATCCCTTGAAAATGCAACAGGCCAATCGTTACTGGAACTTAACGGAATTATATCAATGTGTGGTCAATAACTTTTTCTCTTCCTATCTTTGAGTACCCTGTTGTTACAGCAATTAAGTATAAAAAAATCTGTCCACTTATTATCGGCAGAGTGCTTGGATGGGATATTTTTGTTTTTCTTAAGATTAGAAGTTTAGCTATCCTTGCAGGCTGCTAATTTCTATGTTTCCGCTTTTTTCTTATACTCTTCTGTTTAATTGAAGTGAACTTATGAGATTAGTTAGTGTGTGACGAAAAGTAGAAAATAATGCTTTATGGTATATGGCTGCTGCAATTTAATTTTGTTGCGGGTATATGCATTGAGATTTTTTTAAATGTTCAAGTTTTCCGATTGCCACTGATACGAGATCTTGCTCTACTGTATTATTTTCTTTCTTGCAGACAAATTACGTATTTTGCAATATGGAAGATAACATTTTAAAAGTATTAGGCCTACCCAAGCTGTCTGAGAGCGAAATTAGTAATGTTGTTGGAATATTACAAGGGTTAGGAGTTGAAACTTGGGTCGATTTGAATCACTTGGAGCCATCTCATTTTACCGTTACCCTGAAGTAAGTACAAGCAAAGAAACTAATCAATAGTTGGGTACTTAAAACTGATAATACTGTGTCGTCATTATCTACAGAAGGAAAATGAACTATTAGCTGAGTATTTGCTGTACATTGTAAACTTGACTGATTATGTTTTGAAATGGTCAGAGGATTCAAAAGACTGTTCTTCAGATATTGTAAATGTTTAGCAGCACAGTCAATTGCTGTGCCTGAGACGTATGTGTGTGTGAATCTTTAACACACTTGGGAACATGATATTTAACTGAACAATATGTTGTGCTAGGTAAAAACAAACTCGATCGTATTGTGGGTGAAATAATTTTGTGTGCTGCGAAAAATAATTTCTTGCTTTTAATTTCGTTGGAAATAAGGAAAATGATTACTTGCTTTCAATTTCGTTTGGGAGTTTATATTACGAAGCATGCTGAAAAGCAATTTATTAGCAACTCAGTTGATGACTTGAATGATTACTACTCTTTGCTTGCATATAACTGTTTGCATCAAACTGAATGCGCGGTAGGTATTAAAGCACTCCGTTTAAGTTTGTTGTGGGATTTCGCATTGCGATTTTTTTAAGTGGAAATCATTTCTGTTTGGTTCGGAAAAGTATTCATCTGGATTTTTTTTTATGGGGTAAAATGTTGAAAAAATGCGAGTTGTTTTCGTTTCTAATTTTTAATCTGTTTTTTTACCCTTGTTTAAAAATTTTGCTCCAAGTCAGTGTTTATGCTGATGTCTTTTATTTTGCTGTATGTGGGTAACGTTAGAACACCAAAAATACTTCATTTTCGATAATACAATTTGCAAGTCATAGTTTTTGCATTTTGCTGTGAAAGCTATGATTTTGCTAGTTTTTCCGTTGCGCAGAGTCGAGACGTTTGTGATTGCAGCTGGATCGCAAGTTCATTCGTTTCCTGCGACACTTTTTCATTCGTCATATTTGCATAAGCCTTGACTTATGTCGCATTGTTCAAGACACCATAAATTGTTTAAAGTTTATTATGATGGTGCTGTCTTTAAACAAAACAGTTTTTTTGTCCTCACGAAATCCTTTAGGGCCTGCCAAAGCTTGCCATTAGCTAAATTGTAAGATACGTGGTCGTATAACTTACATTACAGGAAACAACCTTGGCCAGCATTGGGTGGGTGGCTTTAGCACATCATTTAACACCGCTGCATCTTCATATTTTTGTCGGTTTCGCAATATTTACCTTGCAAGGTAAACCTTTGTTGCAAAGCCAAGTTTGTGCGTAGCATTGCGTACAATTGCTTTAACTTTAACGTATATTATGTGCGTTATCTTAGCATTTTTTTTAATCGTGCTGTTTTGACTTTCGATAATAAGCGAATGTTTCTTAACTGCGTTTTTTTTTTAATGTTAGATTTTCATTGCTATATACTGTTAACTAATCAGTTTATACACAATAATTTTGTAATGAAAATATGAGATATAGGAATTTAATGACAAAGCGTCGCTTAGTTAAAATTTTGTTTAAATTAAACTTGTGTGATAGCCTTGAAGATTATTTCAATCGACGCTGACGTTGCAACACACTTAAAATGTTTGTTGTGCAATTCTTAATTTTGAATGTCAAATATTACTGAAATAGTTGATGTAATACGAATACTATTTTGAAAAGTTAGGAAGTTGCCTCCTCTTTCGTTAGTAAATTTTTACTGTGAACATGAGTAAAAGTTACTACAACAGAGCAGTAAACTATTAACTATCACATTTTTAGTTAAAGTAAAACAATCATTGTGCGTAAACTAAATGACTTTTTTCTAGTAATTTTACTGTCAACAGTCAGTAAAAGCTTTACTGCATTAGCTAAGTAATCTGATTTACTATCATTTAGTATAAAATTCATAGTAATTTCTATTACTTGTCTGTGAGCATTATTTTAATTACTTACCAAAAGCAAGTAATTTATATACTGAAATTGAGAGTCAAAAAGTTGCCTCTTGGCAGTAAAATGACGTGAAAATTTTTTACAGTGTATTATGAAATGGCATCGAATCCCTGTTAAGCAGTGCCACTAAAGATACAGTTTTTTACGACACATGAATGCCGGAGCTGACCAGCAACACCACAGTGGCTGTTTCGGTCCAGTATATTAAGAAAGCGTTCTTATATATGACGAAAAATTTGCTTTCCATCCAATTTCGTTTAGAGTTTTTTCAGCAGAATCTATCAAAGAATTGACGAAGATTTTCAATTCTTTAGCATATGGATTAATAGCACGAGCTTTTCTCTTTCTTTTGTACTTTCCGTGCAAGTTTTCAGCTAAACATAGCAATCGTTGTTCAAGATTAGTCTGTTTAAATCCATTATTTTTTTCCAAGAATTTCATAACTAGTCGAATCTCTTTGATAGGATCCCGAACCAAGTTTTCGTAAATGAGAATAAAAAACGGTTTCTTAGCCTGTGCAACGTACGTAAATAAAGTATCCCATCTCGGCATTGAGGCCTTGCCAGTGACCAATTGATGAAAACCTAAACAAAAGATCCGACCATAAAAACTAGGGAAATTTAAAACATTGTCTTATATCATTATATTACATCGTTATAACCTAGCAGAAACATCGTCATTGTATTGACTGGTATTACTGCTACCAACAAGCTTATATTTGTACTAGAAGCCCTTTTCCTGTAGTCCTTTGAGGCTATCACCAGCAGCGCATTTAGAGGAAGAGCATTGTGCTTCCCCTTTTAGTATTTTTCGCAACGCCCCCGCCTGTCATGGCATTTGCCTCTTTTTTCCGCATCGATCCTGTTTTCTTTAATTTGTTAGGGGTTGCATTTCTATTCACCGCTTTCTTTTTATGAACTTATTATACTGTGAAAGGAGTGTCGGCATAGAGTTGTACAAAATAGCCTATCAGCACGTGCATGTACACACGTACAGCACGCGCACTGTATTGTTTGGTTTAATTCAGAATTACCCAAACTTTCTGTTCATCGGTCCCCTTGGACAATGCATGGATTCGCTCGTGTACCCCCAAAATCGGTGAAAATCAAAAAAAATAGTCTTCACGTCCACAGAGTCCTGTTTTCCCACCAAAAATCGGTAAAGACCAAAAAAAAGGTTTTCACGTCCACAGAGTCCTGTTTTTTCAAAGGTCTTCACGTCCAAAGAGTCCTGATTTTCCCGCAACAAATACAACCTAATGCACTCTTTGAAAAGTCAAAATGTACCCCAGTTTGGGAACCCCTGATTTAATTAAACCTGTAGGCCTACTAGGCCTATGTCGTCGTAATTAAACATGCTGTCACACATAAGTGTTAACACGTTCGCATTTTTGCGCGCTTGGCAAGTGTTGTGATATTGTGCTTTCACTAAGCATGGCAAGCAAAAAACGAAAAATAACAAAAAAATAAAGGGTTTTTCATATTGTGAACGGCCGGTTAGCTTAGATGTTAAGACGATGCTATCGGTGAAGAAAATCTCGGGTTGATTCCCGTGTCGGTCAAATCGGACACAGTCTCGCCAACGGCTCGCCGCCGCTGCAGCATTTTTTTCGGAGCTACATTGCCAAGGCGCTAAGCCTCAAAGATGGGCCCCGCCACTTGTTACACGCTTCGACGTAATAACGCAAGTATAATGAAGATTTGATTTTGATTCAAAAAGTTTTTATAATCGCTTTATGTCGTTTTTACAATTCCTTAGCAGCTCAGATGGTCGAGTGGTAAAAACATTCGCCTTTGAAGCTGTAGACTGGGGTTTGATTCCTAGTTAAACGAGGATGAATATGCGACTGCATACAAAATAAACAATAAAATGTCACGCTAAAAAATCTTGGCCCGCGAACATTTTTGAAAAGCGGATATGGTCCGTTTTTCAAACAAGTTGGACGCCCCCGGCGTAGACCAACGACAAATCTTGAGTAAACTTTTTATAATCTAATGGGCAATTTAGTATTAAAAGGATTTAGTTCTTACTTAATCCGACGACAAAAATAAGTTTTGCGATAAGCACAATTAGTTGTGATTTTTGTATTTTTTTTTATATTTTGTTTGCATTTATCAGAGCTGGAGTCTCGGCCAAAATCTTCAAAACCGAGACTTGGAGCACAACGTCGAGACGAGACCTAGACTTGAACATTCCGAGACCAAGGCGAGACTTTTGGAATCAGGGGTTCTCAAAAGGTCGTGAATATTTTAAACGTAAATAGGCCTATATGACATTCCGACGAATTTCTTCGTCCGGCAGAATTTGTCAAGCCATAACAGCTGTTTTATAAAAACGCAGAAAAAACTGCTATTGTGCCACAAGACGGAGAACGAAAAATGCGATATTTATATTTCCTGGTGATACGAGATAAGACCTGAGCCATCCTGTTTTGAGTTACCTTCCCTCATCAGAGATAACAATCATGGAGGACCATGTCGAAAACCACACAACAAAATTACCGGTATTCAATCTTACGTTTGGGCTTTCAATACAGTGAAAAGAACAGCAGTTACAAAAGAGAAGTAAAGAACAGACAAATTGGAGTTTGCTTATAGATTAATTCCAAGCAAAACAAAGACAAGATTATAAATAACGTTGCTGCGGATAGAAATAGCAATCCACCACCGATTTCGCTCTCATTATGAGCTCGTCAGGTGAATAGGCCTATAGCTAATAGAAAGTTGAGCAAAAAGATACAGAAACATAGTGAAAAAAGACAAAAGAAATAGATGAATAGTACCAGATAGGAAATATCAGATGGCTACGATAGCAACTGACGGCATTTTGAATGCAATCAAAGTGACGTCCAAATCAACTGAATACGATAAAACAAATCTTTTCCAGAATCAGCTTGCTGAAAATGAATGAAATTATCCTCAGATGTTCATAGAATCTACCGAATCCACGCCATGGAAAGAAATAAACATTCAAAAGAGCAAGATGAAGAGATTAAAATTTCCAAACAGAATAGGCCTCACTGCATCGCCAATCTCAACAAAGCAACGAGATACCTTACAAACCACTTTTCACGATGCAGGTGGAAATCACGCGATCATCATTTGTAGAAAAGATGTCAGCACTAGTGTACCAGAGAGCTCAAACCATCTATACTACTCAAACCAATAAGACAAACCATTAAGAGCTAGCTCAAACCATTAGAGCTTAAACCATTAAGACAAAAAATTATTTACTGATGACATTTTTTGTCTAAAGACAAAAAGAACTAGTCTAGCCTACCTAGTAGAAAAATAGGTTTTCAACTTAAGGGTCCTTTGCCATTTTTCCTAGGGTCTCGAGAACTTTCGATGTAGGCCTACAAAAAAAGGCCGGTTAATTCAGTGGTCAAGACATTGTTATTGGTGCGGGAGGTCTGGGGTTCGCATCCTGGGCCGGTCAGATCGGATACAATTTCGCCAGTGACTCGATCGCTACGATATCCCCTCGAACTTCGAGGCTGTGTTGCCCAGGCGCTGAGCCGCGGAGATGGGCCCCGCCACTCGTTACACGCCTCGGCGTGATACTGCGAGCATAATCAAAATTTGATTTTTTTGTCTGGAAAAATTATTTTTGTAAAATATATTTTTGAATGCCAACACCGCTAGCTTTAAAATTTCGTTTTCAGAATCATGAAGTTTCCATAAGGAATCGTGGGGCTATCATGCGTAGCAAAATGGGTTCTTGTGAGGAAAAAGCCAAAACCACTGTTTTAGAATGACCACTTACACCCAAACTAGCAAGATGAAAAGGTTTTCTAGGGGAAGGACTGTTTTGTTACATATTTTGTCTGATTTGTATTTTACTATTTCTATTTCATTTTCCACACTAATCCTGGTGCTGAGCGCTAAGCTGGGTGGTTTTGGATAGGCCTACCTTTTTTTGAGTCTTCGGTATGACTCGACCGAGTATCAAATGCATGTGCTTAATGGTTGAAACAGACTGGTTTAAATATGTGTTGCTCACGAAAAGAAAGCAAAAGCCTGCAATTCTGCAGGCCCTAACAACGTAACAAAATGCTCTAAACAAAATGTGGACAATTGTTTTTCCAAAGTGCGAAATCATGCACAATTTTTTACTTTGAATACATCAGGTACGTATTGTTGTTGATTGCGTATCAAAGACCTGATAGCTGTTTCGAAGTCAAAATTTCTTCATGTCTTCGCCGAGACATGATCATTGTCCGAGACTTTCAAGGTCCGAGACCGAGACATTGGCATAGCGAGACCGACACACTCAAAAACGAGTCTCGAGACCGACGTCTCGAGACATCCAGCTCTGGCAATTATATCTTCCTATCACGAGAAAGCGATCAATGCGCTATACGAACTCGCTTAGGAGTTCCAGCCATCTGTCTACCACATCAAGATGGGAAATCCCGCTAAGTGCCTTTCCCAACGGCACAACGAGTATACTCGCTGGCTTGTTCTCCACACTATCCCTTCAATGCTGAGCGTCAAGCAGGGAAGCTGTGAATACCAATTTTAAAGTCATGGGTTTGACCCGACTCGGAATCAAACCTGAATCTGCAGTTCCCGAGGCGGACGCTCTTACCACTTGGCCGTCTGAGCTGATAGCGCCATAGCACTTTACGGAAGGTTTTTGGTAATATTTATTTGACTTTTAAGCTAGCTTTAAGCTAAGGAAGTTGAAACTGACGGCGACGATTAAGAAATAGTAGGGATTTCTTTCGACTATAGCAAGCAATAAGATTTAATGATTAAATTTTAATCAAAGACCAAATTTCAGTACGTTCGTAAAATTGCACATGAAATCTGACATTTATTTTAGTGATGAATTATTGAATTCTGGTCTATAGGCTACGCAGCGAAATGTCGAACATGGTCACAACTCACACGCTGTGACCATAAACCATATCGATAGATGATCGCGAATTTGTCAACGTAAAACAAACGTTTGCTTTTTGCTCATTCCAGATGGCTTTTGTCGTAATATCGTAATATTAGTTTATTCTTGTTTGTTTTGGTCGTGGCAAAGATGTTTATGTCGTATATTATTTTATTCTTGTATGTTTTGGTCGTGGCAAAGATGTTAACTTTTTTATAAGAATTATTAGACAATGGCCTACGTACAATTATACGGTTGATTTTCTGATATCACCTATCTTACCGGGAGGCCTACGTTACCCAAGACAAACTTCTGCACTATATGAATAGGACAAGCTCACTTCGCATTTTCCTCAACAAACTCCTGAAGTTTCAGTTCCGTAAGTTGAAAAAGCTTAGTTTGAAAAATAGCTTTACGTCAGCGCATAAAGCGAGCACATTGAAGACACAGAATGTATCAACAGAAGCGAGCAATCAATAGTCAAATTTTTGCGTGTTTAAACGACCATTAACGACCAGTGTAGGAGCGGCATCGGCCCGTCAAATTATGACCAATACGGATGACGCCATTTCGCTATTGCCTCCCCACAAATACCGTGTTTCTCCGACAATATAAGACAAGGTCTAATTGAGAGGAAGTTGTTTATTTTCATTTATCGAAAGCCAGGAGTGTATTTAGGAGGGGGCATTGTGCCATGCCCCTCCCTCTTTTGACTCTACCTTTTAGTAAGAAAGAACAAAATCAATGGTGCCAAGTGATTGAAATATGCCAGACTCTTTTGATAGTTTCTGTAGCTTATGGCCCGGGCCGGATTTAGGGGGGTAGGATGAAGGGTGTGCATCCTCCCACCAGCCATTTTCAAAACTGTTTTGATGTATATACCTACAATTTTTTCATAACTTCGAACCTCTTCGATAGCAATAAGCCTTACGCCTTAAGTACAGTTAATCGAAAATGTGCGAACAAAATCATGGTATTTGGAGAAGCACTCAGAATTAAGGTCAAAAAATTTAACCAAAATTTGCCTAAGAATTATTGAAAAAGCACTAAAATAGCCCTTACAGCATGTAAATTTTCAAAACTTTTCCGGGGTAGCATGTCCCCGGACCCCGCCTAGAGCTTTTCTCGTTTCTCAATCAGCTTCAAATTTGTTCTGCCGAAAAAATTCGCTTGAAAAAAAATGTAGAAATTATGGCCTCCCCTCTTTACAATTTCTCGCTAAGCCACTGTCGAAAGCAATATCACAAAGTAGCAAATTACGAGATACCCACAATAACGTTTTAAGCAGTAGAAACACACTTATGTACAAAAAAATTTGCGCTATCATCCTACTGTAGTTTACAGGCCTAATTAAAATTATTTTTTAAATTCGGGCTTGGTCTTATTTTTGAGGTAACACGGTTTTTCTTTCAGGCTAGTATTAAAAACAATTGTTTTTAAATTCGGGCTTGGCCTTATTTTTGAGGTAACACGGTTTTTCTTTCAGGTTAGTATTAAAAACAATTGACAAACTGTACACAGTACGTGTAATTTACATTGCTGGCGCTCACTCAGATCACTGTGATTGGAAATATTTTGAATTATATTGAACTGAAAATTCAACAGTAATTAAGGGAGACTGCAAAGTGAGCTTGCGCTCTTCGAGTCAGCAGCCACCCGTTATACATGTCAAATGCGATCAGCTCCAGCCGCTAATCGAACCCATCACGTAAGATCTGTCACCTGCGTTCGGTACCGTTAGGAAGAACATCGGAGGCGTTTCAGTTTTGCAATTGTTAGACTACTAGAAATAGTCTTACGGTCCCTTCGCAATCACCCTGTCACTATACCATACTTAAAATATATTTCGAGTTTCGCCTGTCTATGTGTAGCAGTATTTGCTGCAGTGTGTGTAGTGACAAAAATAAATAAACTTGTAGTTGTAATAGTCTATAGAAAAGCTAAGTAGGTTATGGCCTGCATTTCCTATAGTCCTACGTCGTAAGTTATTGTGATCATGCATACCTTCAGAGCGAAAGTCAGTTTCCGTTGCATATCCGAGGTGGTTTTGTGAAGCTTGACGATTGTATTCGGCCATGTAAGCATCGTAGGGGTTTCGAACCACAAAAATGACAGATTGATAATTCTCCATGTTATCACCTTCAATCATATGATCCTTGATTACAAACGTGTTTTTGAGAGCAGTTTCATACTTTTCTCCTAAAAAACCTACAAAAAATCTTTTTGAGTTTTGAGCTCGGCACCCAAAGGGGTGCAAGATTTCAGATTTGTTTCTAGAATATATTTAGATGCTGTGTCATTAGGATAGGTGATCATTACAGGAAGCATGAAGATTGGTTCATATGCAAGCCTTTTGATTTCGTTATGCCCAACTGCATCTAATAGGCCTATACACATCTTTTCAGGTTCCGCGGACAACCGAATAAAATCTTTAAGAATAAAGATGCAATTAGGTGTTTGGCCCGACGCATCGTCTCTCTTCTTTCTACAGCACTACCGCAACTGATAGGCCAAATAGGCTGCTGTAGGTTGTTTGAAAACAACACTACCGTAAATATTTAAAATTTATCTTCAGTTTAGACTGACGAGTACCGTAATAATTTGTTTTTTATCACAGTAAGCTCTAATAAGATATTTGAGCCATTCCCCTTTCCCATTTTTACAAGCTGAAACTTGACAGCCGCTGAAGTAAGAAAGATGTCTTACGTATAAACTAATTTATAACGCAGTTTCTAATTTGCAACTCTTATTTTTCACAATTGCTTGAGGTATTTTTTAGCTGCCCATAACCTGCTAAGGAATTATTGAATGCAGTACAGTGTTACATTTTCTACGAAGATCCCCAGATTTTTTAAGGATGATCCCTTTTAAGAATCGCTGCTTTAAATATTAGAATAATTGGCAGTCAAAGCCATGACGGTTGCTACGGTCAAAATGCTGAATTGCTAAATACTACAAATGAAATAGAAAATGCTGCTATTGCGGCGAATTCGGCTAATCAAACAAACCACAAGCGTAGCCAGGATTTTGCAATGGGATGAACTGAGAACAGTGGCGCACCCAGGATGTAGCAAGGGAGGACACAACCGGGGTCTGGGAGCGTAGTCCTCAGCCGCCAACGAATTTTTGCGGTTTTCACATAAAACACACTCATTTTAGCACACTTTTTTATCGAAAAAGGGCATGCACGCACGGAGTGCACTCACTACAGACAATGCAAAAGTATTTTCGCAGCTTATGTCTAAAAGCAGAAGCTCCGCTAAAATAAGTGAAAGGAGGCTGCAACGATTATTAGTTTGAGAAATTATAGACTGAAAGTTCGGTTTTAGCACCTTATCGCAGAACCAAAGAGGGGAGGGCATGGCACCGTGCCCCCTGCGTGTGCCTATGCTTGAGAATGACGTCACATTTGACCATACGTTGTATAATAACAAAAGATGGCCTTAAACTTAAAAGAGATGTTTTAAAGTAAAAATACCGAAGGCAGTTATTGTATGGAAGGCACAAATATTGTGAGGAAGTCAAAGGAATGCTTTCTGGTAAAACGATATTTAAATGTTAGCGATTTTTTTTTTTTTTTTGAGCTACGTAAATCATTTTTGTTTGAAATTGTTTCGCCTTTTTTCTGCGGAAAGTCTGAGGGGCCGAGGGCAGTTGCGTGTACAGGAGGGGCACTGCCCTGCTAATAAAATTGCTTCATTGCTTCATAAGCATAACGGCAAAGAACAAGATTCAGGAAACAACGCTACGTAATTCTTGTTGTCGTGACAATTACAAAATCAGATTATCAATGATAAAGTATCTAGCACTTCGAAGTAAATATCAGAAAAAGAAGTACCAGTAAGTATGAAGCCATTTTAGTCTCAAAAAGAGTTTTAACTTTTCCGGATCGTGGTTACGCCACTAAATTTTAAATTTTATAAACACGACTTCCGAGTATTAAAATATGTTAAATATCACTAGCGAGTAACAGTTAAAAATGAACTCTGTGCTGTTCTATACTTCTGTTCTGAATGTGCAATATTTCTGCGCCGTTTATCACCCCCTAAATCGAGTTCTTGAATTCCGCCTCTGGCTACGCGTCCAATTAACATAAATTACCGATTTAGGCCTAATTGTAAAAATACAGTAGGCCTAACTAACGCATCATAAAGAAAGTCAGAAAGAGACGTAAGTATGACGTCACTTGAGGCTCAATGGGGGGGTTCTAACCCCCAATCCCCTCCGTGGCTACGCCAATGAAGCAAACTCGCTAACCTAAAAACAGCCCAACATTACTTGGAAGATGGATTTCGATAAATCCAAATAAAAATTTCTCACAAACAAGTGCGTAGTGCGAGCAGAGTGTAGCCGATTAGCAATCCGAGTTGCAACTCACCTGATTGTAGTAAATCGGGATCCGAATAGACACTTCCAGTGTAAATTCCTGATGCTTGTTCAATCATGTGTCGTGTCCATGTGTTTCCGGATCCGGGAAAACTTAGCAACGCTGACTTTTGCACAGGAGAAGTCGCAGAAAGAAATTCTAGAGGTTTACATTTTTCATCCTCTGCGAAAGTACGGTAAATTCTTGAGGTTTCGTTGCAATTTTGTGTAAGTTGCGACCAAAGCAGTCTGAAAGGCATATAGGTAGGCTAATTTTTTTGATAACTGGTTTCAGCTAACAAATATTGCGTACTTTGTCTCTAGGCTAATAGGCAAACATCGGTTTTGTATTAAAGCAGAGAACCTTAGATAATGTTTAAACGCACAATCCGTTCCCACTTTTGTGTCTATTGACGCACGACGTTGTAGCGGGAAAATATTTCCATGACAATAGGGAGTGTATAATAGGTAGGATTATGATAAAACAATACTAATGGTAAGTAAAGGTTAAAACTACTTGAAATAGAGCAAAAAGTCACATTTGCCACTGAATTGAATTCATAATCATCTATTCGTTTAATTAACGTGCTTTCGTATTTGATTTAGGCTGCAATTATTTGGATAGACTTTTTTTCTTTCTGGAGGCTCACCCAATAACCTTTTTGGGGGCACACGGCACGTTGTTCTTCGTTGTTCATATTTTTGTAAGGTTAATAAATTCGACATCTTATAATTCGGAAGAATATCAGTTCGTTGTAAAGTTCTCGTTGATAAATAAGCTTGCGCATGATAGCTTTTGAAGTGTTTTCATAATTTGAAACATTGATCCAAACTTTGATCCCCCTGATAAACTTTCGGCCCCCCTAAGTTGACTGCTCTGACGCCGGCTCTGAGGGCATTTTTGTTGTATTTACGCGAAAGCGATCAAGACGCTATAACGCGCTTGCTAATAAATTGCAGGCATAATAACACAACCACACCAAGACCGAAAATTCTGCTAGGGACCTGTGAAATCATGAGACTATGTCTGGTATTTTTATCTTCAAACAAAATCGAACCTGCATTATGCTCGCCGTAATATGGCGAAGCGTGTGATGCGTGGAGGGGCCCAACTCCGCTGCTTAGTGCCTAGGTAGCCTAACACGGTTCTGAAGAATTATCGCAGCTGTAGCGAGCGGTTCGCGACTGTATTCGATTTGACTGGCCCAGGGAGAGAACCCGTGACCTCCCGCACCAGAAGCGATGTCCATAACCATTACGCCAACTATCCGCCATATTTTGTTATTGAGTATATTTCATAACTCGCGGAAATCGTAAAATGTAACTGTAGGTTACAGCTTGTCAATTTGCTCAGCATGTCGCTTATGATTATTTCTTTTAGGGTTAAAACTTAGCAGTGAAACGAATTGTTGAACTTTTATCCTCTATTTCCCTTTCGCGCTTTGATCAATTTGATGGATCTCAATTCACTATCGTAAATCGTCAACTGGAGTCTTTCGTCATTCTTTAACTGTTTCGTTTTATCTCAGGATCGCCTAAATGGCTGTCGATATTGTTTATTAGAGTTTGTGATTGCTAGCTAGCGCAATGGACCTAGGTGAAATAAAATATTTAAATATATTTGGACCTAGGTGAAATAAAATATTTAATTATATCTCAC